>WEIS01088324.1:0-12893 GCA_013389965.1 Todus mexicanus | reverse complement strand
TCAGACTCTGTCCTCCTCCACTGAACTGTTTTAGCAGTTGAAAAGCTATTCTTTGGGATGATTTAATGAAGACTGTCTAGTTTGTGCCATACAAAGCTGATGCTGCTGAGTGCTGCTAGGGATGAGAATATATGTCTTTCTCCCACAGGGTGGCCAGGTGGATGCTTTTTTGCAGAGGCTCTTATCACAGGCTCTGCAGTCAGAAATGAAGTGCGAAAATTAGAGTCATTTCCTAAAGTTATTTCAAAATCTGTGAATTTTGGTCTATGTTCTTGAGCTGGCCTTCATAAAATACAAATTCTTCATTTACTATTTTGTACAAAGGTAAAGATGTATGCATACACTCTCTGTTTATTCATTTGGTAAAAAATCCCCCATGAAACAGATTGCCTTTATACAGATTTTTTTTTTTTTTTTTCTTGCTGGTCTGTAGAGTATGTGTTTCCATGAAACTGAAAAAGGAATATTGAAGAATTTTTTTTCCTCATACAGATTACTTGAGGGGAAAAAAAATGGATAAAATTTTATTATAAGATCATCTTGTAGTTGTGGTTTCAGTCTGTTAATAATAGCATTTATGCAGAGTCTCAAATACGGACTCTGGATGCTGATGACTAACCTAGCAAAAAGCTGCAAAATCAAATGTCTGTTGAGTATTTTAACATTCCTGTTTGGTTTCTGCTATAACTTAGACTATATACTGTTTCTTGCTGTAGTTTCTATTTTCAAGTAAACAGGAGTTCAATTTACTTATAAAAGCTTTCCTCTTTTGGTCTCCAGTTTAAAGAAAAACTATTCCACAAGAGAATCAAAATAAGCACATTACTTTAATTAAAAGTAATATGCTCACAATATCTCTCAGGCACCCTTGAGCTGAACTGACAGAAAGTTAAAAGCTAAAAATTTGTCATGGAAAACCCCATTCCAATTAATTTCTCAAGCAGGTTGTCACAAAGACTTCAAGATTGTCTGCAGCAAGGAAAGATCAACTCAATTAAACAAAACAAATTATTAGACATGTAAATTCAGCAAGGAATAGTTTTTTGAAGGAGGGATGCTAATGAAATCTTTCAGCTATTTTTTGATACTAAGCTGCCATTCAAACTCACCCACCTCACAGGGTAGCTGCATTAGTGCAAGTCCAAGTTCTGATATTGCACTTTGCTTTGCAGAGGATATTTCTATCGACTAGGGCTCTGCTCACACAGAGACAATTCTGCTTTAAGATGTGTTTTATTTGATTATATGTAAAAGTCATCTGAAAGATTTAAGCTTTCATAGCACAGATGGAGTGATTTCTTAATTTGTAGGTTATTTGTAACTTGAACACGGTTGATGTATATTCACATTAATCAGTTCCAGATCAGGTCTTCTTAGTTTATTAATGAAGACGTTGATAAATCTGATACAAATTGTACCAAGTGTCACACAACACTGTCCATCTAGGGCAAGTAGCTTGTGAGCAGCAAGCAGCAGAGAAGACAAACCCAGCTCTTGTTAATACCAGTGACTGAGCAAAGGAAAATACATGGGCTGCATATGCAGACAGAAGAGTTCCTTACCCAGTGCTTGTCATCCCCCCTTCCCCCTCCTCCCCCCAGATGCTTTTACAGAACAGCAGCTGTCACTCACTTTTTGTGTAACCTCCTGAGATTTTTCTTTAAGTCCTCACTTTGAAGTCATGTTTGCATCTTACAGATTTGTTCTATACAAAGCCTCTGAGACAGAAAGCTTTTCCTATCCAACCATGAGTATACATTCCTAATGCATGGTTTTCTTCACATCTTTATTCCTGGTATCTCCTCCTTCCAACTCTGCCTTCTTGCCTTGCTCACATTCACTTATAGTGTTGCTGTAAAAATAATTTCTCTACTCTATTAATTTGAAATGAACTGCCTCTTTGGGTTCCTCAGCTGCCACCCCATTTCTTTCAATCAAACGTGAGTCACTTGTCTTTATTTTCAAACCCTGTTCTCATCTCTCTCTCTCTCTCATTTCTTGTTTACTAACTTGTCAGCTTAAATCTTTCATTGGTTTTGACGCCCTGATGAACTGGAGATGGCCACAGACATCATTTTGGTGTTTTGAATAATCTTTGACTTCCAAATGTGTACTGCAAGATGGCTGTTGCAAAATGAGTAAGCTTGTAGCTTGCTCTCTCTCATTAACTCCATGTTCCTTTTCAAACAGAAAGTAGCAGACCTGCATTGAGAAAGTGTTGGAAGCTGGAATTTCAAAACATCAAGCACTCTAATCTGAATACATCACATAAAAGAAAATGCATTTTGAGATTTTACGGGTTGTGGAAGTAGAAAAAATGTCCATTGTAAGTAAATTCAATATAGTTTTCCTTATTTCATTGCAAAGACCATAAATTCAAAGACTGAGCAAGCTAATGTGCAGGAGAGGCTCAGATTCAGGGGGGCTTAATTTCTGGCTGAGGTGTGAAATGCTCTCAGGTCCTCTCCTTAGCCTCAAACTGTTATTCCCAGGAGCTGGAGCACATGGCCTTAGAGCTTTCTTTGGGCCCAGTGGGAAGCTGTGATGATTCATGAATGGTCTGGAGCTTCCCCTCTGTTCTTCACTTCTAGGGAGAGGGAACAATCCAGCCTAAGCATTTACTACTGCACTAACCAGTTCCTTTACTTTCCAAACCCACAATTACGCGCTTGCTAATTTATTCTTCAAAAAATGATTTATTCTGCAGAGCCATCTACTTTAATTACTATTTCAGCTTTCTAGAACTACAGGACTAGCTAATTATTTTCATTGCCTTCCTTTGGTAGCTGGTGCTGTATAGATCTGCTGTTTAATGAGTCACTCAGAGGCCAGAAGGAACACTGAATTCCTGAAGTGTAGGGTGCCTAGATAAAAATGCACGAGCAAATATTTCCACTGTAAGCAATGAGATAGTGTTTGTTTGTGATAAACTGGTTCTGAATAATTTATTTCTAAGCTTGAGGTGAGGTATACAGTTTTTAGCACAGGGATGAGAAAGGAAGAAAAAGGAATGCAGTGAAGGGGATTGTGATTTCAGCCATTCATTTAATTATCCTTATAACGCTGAGAGCAGAGCCCCACTGTGTCAGATACTGCAAGCATATAATAAGAGACTGTTAAGGCAGTTTAGCTTCTATGCAGGTCAGTAATGGTGTAAAGTTAACATTTGTTCTTTGGCAGAAATCATACATGTATGTGCTATCCTCACATAATTGTATTTGTTATAGGTTGGGGGTTTTTTATTGGCTGCAATTTTTTACATTGCAAGCTGCTGATTACCACTTTTTGTTACGATTACAGTCCACACTGCTATCCACACAGGACTTATTTGGTTTGTAGATTTACTGTATCACACGTGGGCCAACATGTTGGCTGGCTAGCTGTGTGCAGATCCAGACATAGCCTAGGGGTTTTTATTTAAACTGAGGTGTGATACTGCATGAATGTGACTGTACTGTGTACAGGGCTGACTGAGGAGCGGAGTGAGGGTTGTGGTGCTGGAGCTGCAGATACAGGCTACTGATGGGTTCCTGATGCTACTGTGGGCTCCCAGCTGCGCCAGGCACTGGGAGCAGCCCCTCTTCAGCCTACCCGCTGAGCTGGTGACTGCATGCACAGAGCAAGCTTGCCTAGGATAGCACACAGGCTAGGCTGCTGAATCATTCCCGTACCTCACAACCCTTGAAACAGTTTATATAGATAAACTACAGAGGCTGTCAGCATGAGAAGAAGAAATCATCCAGAACTGGGTTGCTGCTAATAAATTCTACTGCACATGAGAGACCCTGAGCTGTTGCTGCACTATATTCTTCAGAGCTTCCCTTGAACCTATGATTTCTACCTTTTTCTCCATTTCCCAGAATATTCCAACCATCTGTCCTCTCTGATAATGTAGGGTATGCTACAGGCCCGAATAGGAAAAAGTTTTCTTATTCTGTGGAAAATTTCCCTACTGCTTCTGTTTCAGAGATTGAATTTTTTGAAAGGTTGACCAAAAATTATTTCACTGTTTCATAGAGTTAGGTTAAGGGGAAATGTCAACTTATATTGATACTGAGCACTTTCCTGATTGTATTTCTTTGAAAAAAGTCCTTAGAACAGGTCACTGTTGGCACTGATTGAAGAAGTTTGATGAAATGGTGATGAGACAGTTGGAGATAAAATGATGGTGTGTTTCATGGTTTTGGGTAGAAGCAGAAGAGAGGAATTGAAATGTCAAGCCTATGCATTGTATATAGAGCTGTGTATTTTGTGTAAGTATTATAGAAAAAGAGAAGTATTTGTGAGCACTGAGTGCTATACCGAATAGGCTCTTTTATTATATATCACAAAATGGTAGCTTGTTCTCTTGCCTCTAAGCTATCTCACACACTTAGAAACAAACTCATCAATATAAATGTTTGTGTCTATGTCTGATTGGTTTCTTATGTTTGAAAAGGAGGAAAAGGGAGATTGATTGCAGAGGCCATAAAAAGTAATGATGCATTTAATGAAAACATACATTTTATAGGCAAACCACGCTTAAAAATTACTTGAAGCTGCTGCATGTAAGTTAATGAAATTAAATGACCTTCAAGATTTTGCTAATTTGACCTCAGCTATCCCTTTGAGCCTTCAGCCAGTTTTACATTTCTTTGCACACATGGCATTTGTTTTTGTGTGTGTGCTCTATCTCGAGAACTGCTTTCAACTCTCCCCATCAAATACTGAAGCTACTAAGCAACCATTACAAAGTGTGAAAACTAAACTGCTGGCTGTCCCTGAAGAGGCAGCAACCTTTCCTTCCTCCAATACTTCACTTTATGGCTTTGTCATAAATTTGTCTTGAGGAGATAGTGCCCTCCAAATTGACTGTTGCTGGCTACTTCTTTTCATACCAGAACAGACCTGTGACTGGTTCTAAACTGTAAGGTGGTTGCATGGCTGCATTTCCTATGGGAAGTGACTTCAGAAAGTCTATATGTAGGCAAGTAATATGACATCATTCCAACTCTTGTTTAGCTGCAGACTTTATGAATGAGATTACATCCAATGTTAGGCTAGTCCATCTCTCTGAGATTGTGCTTATTCGTGGAAAGGATTAGAGGAACATAAAATGCAAGCTACAGTCATATCTGTGTTGTATGTGTGGTTGTGTTGATGGCATCCATCCTAAAGACCAGTCTCATGTCAAGCAATACTGAGGGGCTCATGTTCACCTTGGTCAAAACTGTTCTGCTTCACAGTGAAGGGGTCTTCTCAGTTCTGCCTAGCATTTGGACTCTGGTCATGCAGTCCTTTTTAGCTTTAAGGTGTTTTAGTAGTAGTAATTAATAGCCATCATTAATAATATGGATTACTGTTCATAATTATCATTAGTGGGTTTTTTATGTCTTCAGTTGTAAGCAAGTAGTGAGAACACCAGAAGGGTATTTCTCTAGCGCAATTTCCCAGACACATGTTGTGCGCTCTCAGCTGTGGTGTTTGGGAAAGTTTGTGACCAGGATCAGACAGAGCTGGAAGGCAGCATGAGATGTAGTTGTGTGCATACTGTATAGAAATTAGTCCCCAGAAAGAACTGTGTCCTGAACCTCATCTGGATTATTTCACCAAGGGAGCAAGAGCCCAAGGGCAAGGTAGCAGATGAATGATGTGAATGAGCAGTTCCCAATCTTACTGCGCTGCTACAAGAGGCTGTGGCTGTCTGCATTAGCTCTTGGGTGGAATGGATGCGGTGCAAGGTGTAGCATTAGGACAGATCACCTCTCTGCTGGAACAAAGACTGTATCATCGCTCTCTGCTTCACTGGTGTCCTACCCCCATGCATCTGAGGAGCTTCCTCATTCATGTATGCTTTACACCACAGTGTATTTGCTGCAACAGGGAATCTGGCTGGGAACAGCAAAGAAACAGCTCACTCAGTCATCCCTCTCACCTGCAGACGATCTGAAATGGAAGATGACAGCTGTATCATTCTCTTCTGTCTACCCATTATGGCCTAATGTGGCAAAAAATCTTAGTACAACTCTGAGGCTCTGTACCTGGCTCTCTGGGAGGTACCACTCCATATCTAAGTTCTTAAATGGAGAAGAAGTGCGCCATAAAACCCACGAGAATCTGAATTTGCTCTTGGTCACAGAGAAGCCACTAACACGCAATTAAGGGAAAACATGAGTCCAAAGCACGTGTCCCGTAATCCTTCCTTATTGTATTTGCCTAGCTTCAGACAATCAGGCTACTGGAAGACAAATTTAGTGATGGCCTGTATGTCTTTTTTTGAGGTGGAGAAAATGGAGTGGAAAGCCTTGTCTCATTTAGCCTGACTAATATCTTTGAGTAAAATGGAAACCAACAATCCAACAGTTTATTTTTCTATTTCTGTCTTTCTCTAAGCTTTCTGAATGATGGAAAATACTAGACTTTCTTTAAAGTGAGAACAATGATACTCATCTCCCTTGTAAGATGCATTTTGATCTACTGGGAGAGTGCTTTGCAGCAGATCAATACTAGTTTACATCGCTCTGAAAATATAGAAAAAAATTTTTGGACAGACTTCCTTTATGACAAACATTTGTAAGAGTTTATGGAGAGATGGTAACATTTTGAGTATGGTATAAACCACACCAAGGCCTTTCTACAACAAATCCCAGATTATTATACTCAACTCCTCCCTCTACTGGTAAAGTAATTAAGATGCAATGGTAAAAGTTGCTGCTGTGGCTGCAGCATATTCTCTCATCTGCAGTTGGAGATATATAGAGGTGTCATCCGACCCCTGGGAGGTTTGGGTATCGCTTATGAGCCCAAGGTCCCACCCGTACAGGGGAAAGAAGCTAGTGCAAGTGATGCTGTTAAATTCAGTGCAGGTTGAACACCAGCCTCTTGTCATTTGCCATCCCACAGCTGCTCCCTACCAAATGGTTTTCCTTCATTTCACCACCTCTCCTCCATCCCCTCTGGATGCCTGTGCCCTCCCTGGCAATTTTACTTGCAATCTTCATGGCATTTGGGTCCATTGAGTGCCTTAAGGTGAGCTGAGGGCTTTAGATGTTCATGATCAGTAAATTTCACTGTGCAAACAACCCCATAAATCCACAGTGTGTGGGCAGGGTTGGCACATTTCAGAATGGAACTGCTTTTGTTCCTGAGGTGCCTATTGAAAACGCAGCATGGACTCTTCATTCTCTGGGCTCTTTCATCTTCTGAGAGTGAACTATGGACCTGAAGTATTTTATTCTGGCATCCACAGAATTTACAATGCCTGTTTTGAAGCAGTCTTCCTGATAAGATGTATTGAGAAAACAAGGAAATAAAAGTAGACAAGATACTTAGTTCAGGCATTTTTCTTCACAGGCTATGAGACCGATACATTTTCTGGCTCTCAGAATAGCACTATTATCCTTTTAAGAAAGTTTAGAACAGAAAGAGGCTGAGGCCCATCTAGGTCAATCCCCTCTAAATCTTCAGACATTATGCGATTATTTTTTAAAATATACAAAATGTTACAAATAGTTTCAAAACTATTAGAAATTTACCAGAAAGCATTTGAGAAGAACTTTCGAGAAGCTTGTGCTTCGAATATACCTGTGTTAGTCCTTGGTATCAGTTTCTTCTTCATGTAACTGGGCGTAGACAAGCTACTGTGTAAAATGCTGTGTAATTATAGGCTAAGATTTGACGAAGAATCTACACAGTAAATTCCATAGTATTACAGAATAGCCACAAGACACTCATTTGTCTTCTACACTACAATCTTCTTGTAACGCTGCAAATTATATAGTAATTACAGATGGAATAACATGATATCTTTAACCATTAGTACTCTGCAATTTGCAGTAGCAAATGACTGGCCATGTTCTACCCTAATGTCAGTGGGACTTCTGTGTCTAGCTCAAGTTGTGTATTAGCGGGAAAGATGAATTGTAATAACATAATCACATGCAGGAACTAGGAAGGTGACTAGGAATGCTCTATGCTCTTTTGTGCATGTTTCAGTATTTTCCTGGCTTTGTTTTCAGATGTGCCTGCTGGGAGTATAACACAGCTATCGCCTTTATAGCCTCATTTCCAACAGGACCCATGAAAACTGTATTTTTGGTATGGATGTCTACGTGTTTCATTGTCCACGGTGCATGGTCATATATTTTCTTTGGCTAACATATATATTTAAGATTTTTTTTTTATTTTGTTTTTTTTTTCTCTTTTTGATTACAATTACCATTTTCTTTCCTGTTTTGGACCAACACTTTAGAAATTAACCCCATGATTTCTCCAGATTTGTTCCATCTCCTGCAAAATACCTGATGTTTCCAGAGAACATTGGGCAGGGTGTATCTGCAGAGGAGATCATCTCCTTACTACATTTTTCTTGCTCTTTAACTTCTGAGCAGGCTGGTTCCAGCTATATGCCCTGATGCCTTCACTGTAAGGAGAGCTTCCAAATAGAGGATGAAGGCTGCCAAATCCGAATGCAGGACAAAGCTCTGTTAATTTTGTGGTTATGCTGCATAGGAAATAGGGAAAGGTATAAAGCTTTCTTTTGACATCAGGTGTGCTTACGCAGTTGTCACAGTTTGGGGTCAGGGCACACCCCCAAATCTGCAACAGAACACTCTCTTCCCCTCCCCACCCAAAAAGGGAAGAAAGGAAATAAAAGAGAGAGACTTATCCATTAGGAAAGGAAACTAGAACAGCTTTACTAAAAATGAAAATAATAACTACAATCACCATAAAAAGTAAATATATACAAATATGTGCAAACTCAGTATCGACCCCCCCCCCACCCCCTANGATCCCTCAGCTTTATACCGAATATGACATATATGGGATGGAATACCCCGTTGGCTAATTTAGGGTCACCTGTCCTGTTCACTCCTCCCTGAAGGTGCAGCCTTCTCTTTTCTACACCCTCCAGTGTGGTACACAAAATCTAGCAGTGACCTTGGTTCACATACCAATCCTTGGTACTAACTATAAACATGGAGCGTTACCACTGCTAGAAGCAGACTCTGTCTGTAAACATGTTTCTAACTTCAGACAGACTTAGCTGAAAAGTAAAAATCATAGAACAGAATTGTTCTGTTCTAACCCAAACCAGGACAGCAGAAAACACAATGAACGTTCTGCGTCCTCTGCTGAAGCGTTTCTTCCTAGTGTGCTGGCAGCTTCCCTCTGACCTCAGTCCCTCTTTGGTGCCCACTGGGAACTTGCAAGCACAGCCTCAAATGAAGCTTTGGAAAGGTGTGGGGCACTGAATTTCTAGCAGGTGATGAAGCTGTTGTTCAACACACAGCAGGCTGGCTATAGGCACCTCGGTGCACAGCTGTTGGAGGGGTGCAGAGTCTGGCACACTTAGTGATACTCCAGAGACTACGCAGTAGGAACAGTACTGAACAGTCCCTGTGGTACAGGTACAGACATGAGGGCTCTCTCAAGCCAGGCAGCCTTGCATGTCTTCATCATTTTGATAAGGTGGAGGCCATTGGACAATTTCCCTCTTATTATTTAAGATATGACAATTAGACTGATTTTTCCTGCTATGTAGTACCTGAATATGTCACTTCCATCATGAATGTATGGCATTTGGGACTGAACATCTAAAAAGGAAGAAATCGTAGTCACTGCTCTCTATCATGACTTCACAGCAGCAGTGAGCCGTCTCTCTGAAAGGACTATAAACTGCTAAGTACTGCTCACAAAGAACAAGAGGTAGAGAAATCACTGATGAAACCACAGGTTATTAAGAAACGTTTAGATACATCTGATAAAATCTAGCTTTGCTTTCCATGCCAGCTACACACAATTAAACAGATTAAATTAGGCTTCACTGAGCTCTGGGCTGCCACACCAGGCTGCTTCTGATACCTAAGTTGCTTGTTTAAAGTTAGCTCAGTAAACTCTACAGCTTATTGTAGTTTTCAGTCTGCAGTGCGTTCCTATAAACTGATAATGTTTTTCCTGGGAATAAAACTGCATGCAGTCCCTGCTCTTCACTATAAAAAGATTAGAAAGTGCTTAAACTGTACACAGAACCAGAGTATGCATGTGGTTAGCATCACCAGCTTGCCTGACGAGGAGCTTTCCCTGCTTTCACAGCTTCCTCGAAGCCACTGTGGCCATGGCCAGGAGGCAGTCATCCCAAGATCCTAGATGTTCCTATGCACAGTGTTTCTATGAAAGCTAAATAATCATGGGAATAGAATCATAGAATGGTTTGGGTTGGAAGGGACCTTTAAAGGTCATCTAGTCCAACCTGCCCTGCAGTGAGCAGGGATATCTTTAACTGGATCAGATTGCTCAGAGCCCTGTCCAACCTGACCTTCAGTGTTCCCAGGGATGGGAAATCTACCACCTCTTCACCTCCTGCATTGTAATTTAAATTTCTGCAAAACAGAGCTGAGCTCTGGCAGGCAAGCCTTTCCTTTGGGTGAGTACCCTGCCTGTGTCAGGCACCAGGTTTCATCCTGGGCACCCAGAAACAGTCCTGTGCAAGTAGGCTCAAAACGGCCAAAGGCTGCTCTAGATGATGCAGTGATGCACCATTTTAGAGTATGGAAATGTTGTCAAAAAGCCCTTTCTGTGAGACCCAGCTGCTTTAACGTGCATTCCAACACAGGGCCACACAAGCTCTTGATAACCTCAACTGCATCCTACTTTCTGTCTACTTTATAGTTTGGATTCTTGTACACCCTGACAGTTAAGGCAAATCATCATAGACTTTTCAAGGATCTGTCTGCATACGATTCACTCTCTTTTGCTGGGAAGTACAGAGCCAGGCAAAATCTGCAAAAAGTAGGATGCAAAATCCTTTCTTTCACTCATCCGGTATGATCTTGGCCATTATTAATGCTTGTCCAGTGACCCAGAGCTTTCAGGCCTCCTATGCTCCTCCTTCAGCCTTTCTAGAGGCAAAAATTAAAGAGATTCAATGTCTAAGGATGTAGACCAAAAATACAGTTATGGCTTTCTCCATCAAAAAGTGTGTTTGCTCTTCATTTCACTCCTGTCTCTCTCACCGAACCGAAATGAAGCCTCCTGGTGTGTGGCCAGGACTCATTTAAACAGGGCAGACTCAGAGCTGATTTCTATTCACAGTGTCTTTCCTATGTGTAAATGTACATTCTGAAAACCTGTTGAATGTCCTCAAACAAAACCACCACCAACGAAGATGTAATCGAAATGGCATCTAAAAATTAGCCTGCTTAGTGATATGGATGTATACAACCCATTATTATAGTCCCATAGTGTTTTTTCACTCTTTTTCTGGTTTCAGACAGAAATAAAAAGGCAGAAAAAATACACACAAAGAAGAAAGAATGAGAGACCTGAGAAAGAGACAAAATCTGTATTTGCAAAATAAAGTAATCTTTTAGGGCACCTCAGTATTTGAGTGCTTTCTTTTCAGTCTTTTTAAAAAGTACCCTGTTTTCAGAGAGCACCTGTCCTCCCGGAGTGATGGCTACCTGATGTGTCAGTGCAGCTGAGCATCTGCAACCACTTGTTATTTTGGGAAACGTAGGCCCCATGCGTTTACGGTTTCTTCAGATTGTCAATTTCTTTCAAGGAGTTGGTGAAAGGTTTGTATTTGCATTGGTTTGACTTGTCTGAATGGTTTTCCTATTCTTATTATCACCCTTTTTCTCCGTGGGAGTTTGAATTTCTGGTGTGGTAATATCCACCCACAAAAAAAAAAAAAAAAAGAACTTCATACATTTTAGGAGGGAGCAGCTTTTAATCATTGATGAAGAGTAAGTCTCAAAATCATCAAAGGTTAAACATGGAATTCTTCCCTCCCTTTCTTCTCTCCCAGCTATTTTATTGATTTTGCTTTCTGAGGCCTGTACTCCCGGTTCTTTGATACCATGAGGTGGCTGAACTTCATGGATGGAAGATACTGAAAACCAGCACCACCTAATGTTTGAACAACTCTAGTGTTTCTAAACACTTATTTTATGCTTTTCCCCCCCCCCCTGTGAATATTTACGGTGTGCCCAGAGCACGTGTTGGTCCTGGTTTGCATGAATTGGCAAATTTCTAACATATTATTGAATAACAAACAGGAGAAATTAAAAGCATGTGCTTAAGGATCATCTAGAAAATCTCATTATCATAGAAGAAGCTGTACAGCTAGTCTGAATGGGGTATATTCCTCATGCTGAATTGAATTTACTAGACAAATACATACATTGGATAAACTGTGTTATCGCTGTCTTCTAATTTCAGCTCGTGGCAGCATCCTCTGTGTGTGTATAAATATTGGTATCTAGGAGAGATGTTAAGTGCGCGTTAATATTTGTTAATTCATACAGTTTTGTGGTATTGTGTCTTGCAATTAATTGAGACATGTTTCAACTCTAAATCAATTCCCAAACAAAAAAGTAATTGAGGATACTTAAAAACTAGTTGGAAGTGGATGATCAGACTCTTCAATTAATTAGGAAAAAATCAAAGAGATGATGGAGCATGTATTGCAGAATCACAAGATACTGCGCCAAATAAACTCAAATCAACAAAAATCTAATAAGTAATCACATAATTACCTACAATATACTCTTGAAAGACAAGAGGAGCACAAAGCATCTGTTACTTCCAAAACAGAGGGAACAGAAACAGTGGAATATACTTTAATATTTCATCGTGCTTCCCCATCAGCAATGAAGTACATCTTTTACATGGATAGGAGGACAAAGTAGAAAGTTTCATAAGAATATACATATTTGTCTTTTTTTTTTTTAAAAAATCATTTTCATTCTTTTGCACAAAAATCAAGCTGACCAAAATCACATCTTAATGGAGATCGTGGTTAAGTGCTTTTTCTATGTAGAGATAGATGAGGGGTATTGTAGTTGTGTCCAGACTGAGGGCAAAACACTAATTTTGTTGAATGATGGGAACTCACAGCAGTTTTGAATAAA
>WEIS01088323.1:14480-52164 GCA_013389965.1 Todus mexicanus | reverse complement strand
GGCTTGGCTTGGCTCAGCTCTTGCCTCCACCTCGCTCCTCCCACACCTCACAAAAGCGAGCTCTTGGGTTCCTCCAGCAAAAGGTTCATTCCAATGAGTTTGCTCCACTGTTCTTCTCAGGGCTTCTTTCCTCCACCACCACAGGCAGGTGGCCATGAGCGCGTTCTGCCCTCAGAGCCCTGCACCAATCTGCACTTTCCCACAGAGAATCACAGAAACATCTGGGTTGGAAAAGACCTACAAGATTATCAAGTCCAACCTTTAACCCTGCTCTTTATCACCCCTAAAACGTATCTCTAAGCACCTCATCCATATGGCTTTTAAACACATCAAGGGATGGTGGCTCAAGTACCTCCCTGGGCAGCCTGTTTCAATGCTTAAGAATCCTTTCAGAGAAAATCTTTTTCCTGATGTCCAGCCTAAATCTCCCTTGGTGCAGCTTTAGGCTGTTCCCTCCTGTTCTATCGTCGTTTACTTGTGAGAAGGAATCCCCCACATGAATCCCATCAAGTGCTGCTGCTCCCGAAGAACCAAGAATGGAACAGCTGTTTGTATCAAAAATGTCCCTTTGGATTTGAATCAAAAATGTCCCTTTGGATTTGAAGTCTCGACTCAGTGAAACTGAGATCAGAGTTTAATTTTATATTGCACTTGCAGCGTGGGTCACAAGTTTTTAGATGCTAAAACCACCCCCCTACCCCTATTATTACTATTTTTTTTAAATAACATGAAGGATTCCACTTGACAAGTCATTCTGGAATCTTCACAGCGATTCCTGCCCCAGACTCGGTTGCACACAAGGTCCAACTGAGCAACTGGACTCATACCCCAAGGATCCAAAACCTCCCTGCATGAATGATCATTCTGTAAGCCTTTACACCACCACAGAAAAAAAGCTGAGGCAAAGTGAAAAGCAATTATTATTGATACCTAAAATAACAAAGAGACCTCCATAGACCTGCACATACATGTAATATTTGTGCCTGAACTGCCTATCTACTCTAAAACAATTTTCAGTGGTAATGTCGAACTCGGGCCATATGTTTTGGTGGGCCCTATGGTTACATGGTAACACACAGAGCACTTTGGATGGTACAAAGGCTCTCATTTATTTTGGCTACTGAAAGGCTTTTGTGTTTTTTCAAACCCTAGGCTATTTCTGGCCTCAGGTTTAATGTGAATTTTCAAAAGTAATTAGTACATGTCAGAAAGTTGCTATAAAAAACATTTAATTTTTCCCTGCAAATGGATTCTTATCTGTGAATGATCAGACTCTGGCAGGTCCAAATTTGCAGAACGACAATCCCCATATCTATGAAGTCATTACAGCAGGAAACAATTATCAGCGACATGCAAACAGGGATACAAAGTACAGAAACATTTTATTTGAACACGTGATTCTTCCACACCTAATCCTGAAAATGTATATAAGGTGGATGGGTCACATGGTTCATACCAGCTGCACTAGCATCAGCTCTGCAGCCAAGATGCAGTTCACTGTGCCAATCATGTTCTTTTTTTCCCTTATAAACTCCAGTGTGGATCCAAAGCTGTTGCCTTTCTCTTTCAGAAGTGCCTTTGCCTGTCTATAGCAAAAAGCTGTTTCCATTTTCCTTTCAGGTTGTGACTGCCGTCCTTCTTGGACTCGTGCTGACTCCAGCCCTTGGTGCTAACGTGAGTATTGTGACCAAGTTACACAAACATTGCTGCTGTTTTTATATTCCTGGCTTCTTGAGTTTTCCTTTCTCCTTCCCTTTGGAGGAAAATTTCGTTCTAACATAAAATCTAAATCACCAGACAACTCTTGTAAAATACAGAAATTATTGATTGAATCTATTAAAAGGATTCTTGCAGTTACTCCAGAATGCCACAGTATTCATAATTTTGTCATTTTGAAAATATTGTGGTGTCTGAAGCCACTCTCTGTGGGCCACCATTTATTCTATTATAACAGTGATTACAGTAAGAAAGCCAATGACATCCTGGTCTGTAGTAGAAACAGTGGGGCCAGCAGGACCAGGGAGGTGATTGTCCCTCTGTGCTTGGCATTGGTGAGGCCACACCTTGAGTACTGGGTTCATCTTTGGACACCTCAATATAAGAAAGACATCAAGGTGCTGGAGTATCTCCAGAGAAGGGCAACAAAGCTGGTGAAAGGCCTGGAGAACAAGTCCTGGGAGGAGCGGCTGAGGGAACTGGGGCTGTTTAGCCTGAAGAAAAGGAGGCTGAAAGGAGGCCTCGCTCTCTGCAACTATCTGAGAGCAGATTGCGGAGAGGCAGGTGCTGGTCTCTTCTCACAAGTACCTAGTGATAGAACAAGAAGGAACGGCCTCAAGCTGCACCAGGAGAGGTTTAGACTAAACATTAGGGAAAATTTCTTCACAGAAAGCATTGTCAAGCATAGGAAGAAGCTGCCTAGGGAGGGGGTGGAGTCACCATCCCTGGATGTGTTTAAAAGCCGTATAGACGTGGTGCGTGGGGACATGGTGTAGTGATGGACTTGGTAGAGTAGGGTAAATGGTTGGACTTGATCTTAACAGTCTTTTCCAACCTAGATGATTCTGTAATTCTGTGATTTTCTAAATCTTATGGGAGATAACTGACTAACTTGAAGGTCTAAATGTGTCGTTTACTTCTATATTCTGAAACTAGAAATCAAAGAAAATCCCTGTTGCTGGAGGCAACCAAATTCTGACCCTCAACAAGGAATGGCGTGTGGCAACTATCGAGCAAAAGAGTCATGGAAAAAATGGGTCATGGAAAACCATTTGGAACTACGATACGGTGAGTGCCAAAGAACAAGCTTTGTCAGGCAATGAATGAGGAGAGCAACTCCTGAAAAACTGCCCTAAACACAGGACTTGTTTCTTTATTCTTGACTTTCTGAACCCAGTTTTGGAGGGGAAACCTATCTGCATTTCTTGCCTTTTTAATATAGACTTCATTCCAAAGTTCATTACTGAAACACTGAATTCCTCATTAACTAGGAATAATAGTTGATAACTTTATTTCACAGGGCTTCATTGCAACCAAAATGCTGCCAGAGAGAGCTTGCTACATTTCTATAATGGACAGAAGGAAGATGCCCAGCTTTGATGCCCTCCCCAGACTGGCTGAAGTAAGATTAAAAAGCAGTAGTTATTGTAAATGTCAGGACATTGCTATTTGCAAAAGCTTTTAAAGCAACAGGTTCTTTAAAAGCCATTTCGATCACACCACTGATGAAGAAGTTGCATCAATTTCAATGATATTTTACATGAACATAATGTGAAACCTTTGAAGCGCTCCAACACTCTGTTTGAGATACTTGCAGGAAAGGGATTCTTGTGCTTCCAGTGCGTAGAGCACTCAGATTATTTTTAGAATGTTTTGAAGCATTATTTAGTTCGACTGCCTTTTAGTACTGTTTTATGTCTGGAGATTTTGGATTTTTGGTACGGCATTTTTCGTAATCTAGGTGCAGAAAAATAATCCAGTAATGAGGAAAAAAATGTAAATAAGATTTCAAGCTTTCAAACCTTTTTCAGAAGAACTATGTGCCATATTAGCATGAGTTCTGCCCACAGAATGAGCACAGCCATTTCAAAAATTATCTCAACATTCAGCATAAACCTTTTATAGACTCTGGCATCTCTTGAAGTCTGAGAACTGAGTCTTTATAAAAATCCTGGCTTTAAAGGGCAAGGCGGCTTAACGGGGAAGAAAAAGAGGGGACTTACATAATTACACGCTTGAGCAAAAGCATTCTAGGCTTGCTTGTGCTAAGGTGCATCTCTGTGCCCCCTGAAGCTTATCTCAACTCCTTGCTTACCAGTAAGAAGGAAGCATATTGGAGTGGGCTTGCAGGAACCCGCTGCTAAAATTCCACCGTAACTTTGAAAGCCTACGCCAGCCCCAGTCATTCCTGCTCGGTGTGTCTTTACCCTGGACTTCGTCAAGCTGTCTCTTAACTGTGCTTTTGCTTTCCTGAGAGGATGAAATTCTCACAAGTGGCAGGGTTTTGTTTTTCTGAACAGTAACGTGGCCTGGGGATTTGCCATGGAGATGGTTTGTCAAAACCAAAAAGAGTAGGTACATCATTCCCTGCCCCGCTTCTCTCTCCCTGACCAGCTGCTTTTCTCTGAGGAAGTTTAGATCTGCAGGTTGCTAAGAAACCGCTTCTATTAGGAAACCTTCAGTGGCATTAATTATTTTTGGATAACAATATCTAAAACCAGCTCTGCGTCATTTCAATGCGAAAGTGCATTTTTCATTTTGGAGCATCACTTTACAGATCCTATTGTTCAGACCTTCATTTTCCTTCAGGGTGTAAGAGAGTATGTCTCAGTTCAAGAGCCTTCCCTCCATCTTCAGCTCTTGAGCCAGAAGAGGAGTCCTGTGGTTGGCTCTGGGTGCTGAGATACAAAACCAGCCACCAGCCCAGGTCACAAGAGACAATACAGGGACCCTGACACTTTGTCCAGCAGGAGAACATATATCAAATTCATTTGAAACAGAGGCCTCTGGAGCAGTGCAGAGAGAACTGCCCCACTAAAACACTCTGTTCTAAAGAGGTCGTGTCAATGGCTCTGCCAAGTGTGGCTACTGCCCTCTCTGGTTCCCCTTTACAAGGCTGAATGAAAGAATTCCCATGCTTCTACGTTACAGCCTGAGCACCTCTAGGGTGTGAGGCTTGTGAGGGCCTTAGAAAGTGCTTCTGGAGGAGATCGATGTTAAAATCCTGACCACTCTACTCATTTCATGGTCAGATTTTTAGTGAAGTTTCCAGGTCGCTGTAGCTTCCCTTCACCTTGACTCCCTCAGAAAGATCTGCCCTAGGAGCTGTCTGCAATGCTTGCTCAGGGTCCCAGAGTCACCCAGGACCTGAAAGACTCAGCAGAGTTTTGAGGAAAGCCCCAAGCACTCAGGCACCATCCCAGAAACAGCAACAGGCATTGTGGGGAGCTCTTCGAGGCACCAATCTTGCTGAATGACGGTATTTGATTTGTAGAACCTGAAAGGTCATGGACATTCTGCAAAACAGATGACACTCAGCCTCATCAAGAGACATGTCCGTGACCTCAAGTCTTATGGACCAGACATCTTCACTATGTGCAGAGGACTCCCAACCTACATCGCTTACGAAGTTCACGGTGAGTGCAAAGCAAATGAATTTGGTCTGTAACTAAACAGGCATTTGTTTCCCTTGGGGGATAAGATACAAATGCTGCAGGTCCAACGAGAGAAGGACACAAATCTTTCACTCATCCATGTAAAATATTTCTATTGCAGCAATTATTAAAAGCCTTGCTTGCTCTCAGCTGTAGAACTCAGCCATTGTTATGGAGACCAGTATAAAGCCCTGGTCTTGCTGTGGGTGCCATATTTTGATCACTTGCAATAGACTTTCTCATGTGGCGGGGAAAAAAAGTTAATTCTTTTAACATATACATAAAGGAGCTCAGTTTTAGTCCAAGGAGTTAGTCCTGAAGCAACTGCAAAGTACTCTGAAGATTACTGCAAGGTGATTGTCTGCAAACCCTGGTTGAGAAAGATGCTCCACAGATCAGACACAGAATGTTGTGTTCCGACAGAACAGCATTTCCAGCTACTCGCTGCTCAGTTTGCTTTGAGAATTCCTTTGGTCCTTGACATGGTTTAATTCATTTAATAATGCAAGTGCAGCATGCCAAGTATTAAGGGCTGCCAATGAATGCACAGATCACATAAAACCATCTACAGTATTAACCAATGGTATTTATTTTTTCTTGTGTATAAAGGACCCTCATATGCAATCAGTGAAGGAGCATGCAGCAGACTTGACGTCCTGCAACTTCTGGGCATTATCTACTGTCATCCCAACATCTACGGCTGAAACTTTTACCTCGAGTCAAGTATGGACACTCGATCGCTGCTGCACAAAGCCAACCTCGATGCTCTTCTGCCCTGGCATCTCCTCTTTTGAAAGGGTCGTTCTTGATGATTCTCATGCTCAACTGGTGACCAATTAAAGACCTCTAGCATGGATTCAATCAGCCTGGTTTCTCATTACTCTGCCCTTTGTCATCTATGACCCCATCCAGAAAAGCAGTTTGATTGTGTCTCTCTCGTGTCCTCCAAATGCTCTCTCAAAAGTCTCCTCTGGACACAGGCACAGCCGGAGAGGGAGGGAAGCGTCACAGTGTGTCCAAATAAGGCCCCCTGGGGTTCAGGCCTTCCTTCCCTTGCCAGGGAAAGATGCCTCCCATGAAAGGTCGTGATGCAGGTGTCAGGAAAGGTAGAGAGAAAGAAGGAGGTCACAACGAGTCGGCCTTCTTTAGGGGAAGCGGAGTGGAGTTTGTGGGATTTATAGGGTTGTTCTGGATCTAAACCAGAGTCGTCCGTTTTCCCCAGTGCATCACAAGGACTGCCTCAAGGCATCACACTGAACACTTGGGAAGATGAAGCTTTGCTTCTGAGGTACACACCCAGTAGAAACACAATAATTGATCCAGTGAGATAGTGCAAGTTTCCCAGGGATTACCTCCCAAACGCCTCTGACTCAGCCTTCAAGAGGCAAAACCAGCAGCCTTTGTGTTCCTCCTGTAATGCTGCAAAGGCACTGGAGAGGGAGATGAGAGATTGATTCTATTTATGCTGCCAGGGACACCTAGAAAGGGTCTTTGTGCTCTCCTGATGGCTAGGCAGGATCTTGAAAAAGGAGAGTTGGAAGCTGCAAACCCAACAACACTTTAGGATCTGTTTCTAAATCCTGCAGGATTATGAGAAGTGCAGTCAGTAAATCAGGAGCTTTCGTTCTGTGAAGCTCTGCTCCCTCCTGCTGGGCACGTGCACTTAGAACCAGGAACCTTAGAACCAGGGCAAACTCAGCTACAGAAGATCCCAACAGTCCTTGGAACAGAGAGTGCTGCGTCTGTGCTGTTGGCACGTTCCCTTGCTCAAAGGCACAGGCTTGTTTCTAGATGAACATTGCTACCCTCGACTGAGGGGCTTCAGGATTCTTGTGGCTTCCTGACACCAAGGGGTTTACGGCTGCTCTCTAAATCTCCGATCAGGTTGAACAGACACTGAAGGAAAAGATGGAGTTTGCCTCCCTGTGAGGCACGGGGCACTGAGAACGCCGACACTCGAGCTGCGGTTGGCACTTGGTCATTGGAGCATTCAGAGGATGAAGATCAGGGCTTCGGTGGCAACTGTCCAGCCCCCTCAGAGGAGGGCACAAGTAGTCCCCACTCCATACTTTCTCCTGCTTTATTTCCCAGGACCAGCAATCTCTGGGCATCTGTGCACTCAGCCTGGAACTGCTCCTCAGGAAGAGGTCACACAGCTACGCAGAGGCAGCAGCCAGTTTGGAAATAACTAGTGGGATGGACTCGAGTCTCCAGAAAAATGTTGCAATGGAACCTGATGTGTTGCAGCAGAGGCAACTGAAGCCCAAGCTGGGTGAAGTCAGATCAAACAAGAGACAAGGCAGTTACTGATCACCAGAAAATCTTCAACGATCCAGGGAAGGAAAAAGCCTTTTCTGCCACTGGGTGTCAGCCTGGAGTTACAGCTCACCCAGTTGAGGTGTCAAGGAGCACAACTCCTCTCCGGGGAAGGTGGTGTAAGGGCTGTGCTGCCTTACACTGTCTGAAGGTAGGGCCAGGGAATTGAAGGACATGTCTACACTGGCGACAGGGACTAATTCCTGTCCAGAGATAGCACACGTGTGATAAGTCATTGGCCAGCGCAGGCAGTTTGTGACATCTTCATTATCCTCGCGCAGAGCTGTAAAGGCTTCCTGAAGTGTCATGGAAACGAGGGACCATGATCTTGAGATCTTGACAGGGCCATTGTCCACCAAACAGGTCAGACATCTGTGAGGCAAAGGGCTGCTCTCTCTGGGGAATGTTCTTGCTTCTGAGCTGTCCTACTCTGGTTATGGAGCTTGTGCTGCTGTTAGTGGAAGGAGACGGACAACGTGAGTGCAGCTGAAGTTACATTTCCCACCAAGTTTCCTTGGACAAGGTTTGGGCTCTACTGACTGAAATGAATTTGCTAAGGATGGTAAGAGAGAGAATCCTGTTTTGTAGACACAGACGTTGCCCAATATTCCTCAGGACTGAGAAAATACAAAGGATGAAACGTGGCATGGCTTATCCCTTTACCTATTGTGATGCTATTCCAAGTTTTTCAAGGCTTTTAAACTCAGCTGTTACGTACGTGGGGAAAACAAGCAAACAAACAAAGACGTTTCTGCCTAGCTCTGTGTCACTGCTGTAAGGAAATCGCTGCTGTGTCCATACCAAAGCTGCTGTGAGATGTGTTTAGTACACTTGGTGCAGGAATGATACTCTTAAAACCAGAGACTCCAGTCAGCTGGAGGTTTCACCACAAGGTGGCATTCTCTGAGCTGTTATTGCTAAGGGAAAATAAAACACTATCCTTACTAATAACAATAATAATTAAAGGGGGGGGGGAGCGGGAGGGGGGAAAACCTCAAACCCTCCCTGTATTTTCTGAAGTCTATGACAAAGAAAGATTTGTTAGAAGGCTGCTCCTGCTCTTGCAAAACAATAGTGCTGCTTTCAGAGAGCTGCAAGAGAGACAGAGGGTCAAGTCCCTTTAAATAAAAAAAAAAGTGAAGTACAGTATTGTGCATCTTGAAATCTGAAACCAAGAAACAGAAGTGCAAGGGAAACAAGGGGGAAAGTCTTGCAATTCCCGAGGACAACTGTTGCAAGTGGAGATTTAAGGAATAAAATATCCATCTGTACGTTTAAAGACCATTGAATGGCTTTTGTGGATAAACCTGTGAAATAAAGGAGCCTTGGAAGAAGAGATTTCTTTTCCTCCTCCTGTCTGGATATAATGGCCATTGCAAAGCAAAGCATCTTCAGATTTGGCTTCAAATGTCTCTTCTTAGCAACTTTTATGCTAGCCTGTGATGGACAAGGTGGAAAGAGAGAGAATGGTGGTCCTGCCTGTTACGGAGGATTTGATTTGTATTTCATTCTAGACAAGTAAGTCAGTTCTACTCTGTTCTTTTGTCAAATAAGTCTTTCTCTAAGCATGAACTGGAGTGGCATATACTGATACCGAGGAGGTGTTCTTTGGATTTTGGTTTTGTAGAAGCCACTGTGTCCCTGAGGGACCTGCACAACTGCTTACTACTGCCTTTGTTTTTTGTTTTGGTAACTTCTTTGGTGGGTCTAGTACATAATGCCATTGTGCTCTGTAGATTAAACTCTTATATATTTTGCCGGGGCTGATACAGAAGCTTTATTGTGTACTTGACCCTGCAGTTTCTTAAAAGAGCAGATGGGAGAAGGGCAGCACCCTGGTCACCTCTGGCTTCCCTATGAACCAGGAAGGTTGAGACACTCACGAAAGCAGGGGCTGGGGAGTTATTATTGCAGACATTAATTCTGGAGCTGAAGCTGTGGAGGAAATGCTCGCCTGCCTGGAGGTCTGCTCCTGTACCGCTTGCTCCTTGGCTCTGAACATTCTAGAGCAGGTAAAGACCAGGCTCGGAGATGTGGCTACTGCCTTGGAAAGGGTCTGATTTTTGCCCTTGTGATGAAAACCAGCTAGAATGCCTTATTTAAAGAGAGCTTTATTTTCTCTCTGGCTGAGTCACATTTTCTTTGTTCCCTCTTAATCAAATTAATCTTTTGGCTGCTTAACTGTTTGTAGTGCAGATAACTTCCTACCTCACTTTTTTCATCTCTAATTGTCACAGTGTCATCTTCTGGGCACTGGTAAGTGCCTCGTCACAGGCCTTCAGATTGTGGATGGAGCAATGTGAAACAGAGATGTGCTGAGCTTCGGAAAGTTTCATATCGAAGCAATGCAACAGTCCACAAAAAACCATATCAAAAAGTACTAGCTAAAATGATTCTCCTCATTAAGAAGAGTTATTTCTAGCCAAACGGTTTGGAAATACTGGAGAATATTCATGCCAGAGCTGTGATACTGACATTATTAACCATAAATTTCAGAGACAGGAAAATATTTGCAAGTTGCCAAAAGTGCTCGCAGATGAAGCTTTCTGACTCTGGAGTGTTTTGCAGTAGCTCCCACATTCCATTAGTATAAATGACTTGGAATTACATAACACTTTATTACAAACTACTGGGGAAAATGTAAAACTGAGACACTGGGTATTTTAGTATGCCAGTTTTCCAAATGCTCATGGAGAAAAGTTGGGGATTTTTAAAACTTTTATTTCAGTGGAAAGATCTACCTGTCTAATGCATTTTGTTGCTTTAGCTGCTCAGTTATTAGTTGAGATATTTTTCTTGCCAGATATAAAATGGACAGCTTTTGCAAGCTGCATTTCCCTGGAAGTTGAAGCAGAATTGAAGGTTTTCTCAAATCTGATGGACGTGCTGGATTGTACCTCAGAGCTTATGTGATTTTAACAGCCACTTATTTCAAGTTCTGTGCTGTCCTGTTACTAAAAGGCATGACTTTCTAAGCTTGCTCAAGGAATTATGAATCTGGGTGGAAATACAAAGCTTGGCACAAACTTTGAAGTGGGCAGGCTCACCTCAGTGTAAGCATTAAGGTATCCAACAAAAAAAGTCTGGCTTTGCCAGTTGCAAGATTCCTATTTCTGGGATTTTTCTGGTGCAGAAATGAATCAGGTCTGATGTAAAGGATGTCCTTGGACTCCAGAGGAATTTGGAGCAGAGTTGTGGTGTTTAAGTCACTAATGTGTACACTATGCCATGGACCATGTTTAGCCTTTGAGGAGGTTGATAAGAGATTTACTGTGGTGTAGTTTGTCCTATATCCTTTATCTTTGAAACTTTCTTTTATTCCTCAGATGCTAAGTTGAAGTCCTAAAAACCTTGAGTTTTATTTGCCCTGCGTTTTCTACCTTCCAGTTGTATAGAGAATGTTCTCCAAAATGCTGCTGAGCATGGAGAGAGGTGATGCCTACAGAGGCCTTCAGACAAGATAGTGAATTATTAGTAATAGATTCAGGGCTCACTGCTTTGCTTTGAAATAGTTCTGAAAAACATTTAAACTTATTAAAAGTGATCAGGAACACTGAGGCAGAAGAGATTTAGATTCTGAAACATGAAATGTTAATTTCAGTGGATGAAAAAAAGCCATTGAAATATGAAGCAACCTACATTCTGGGATCAAAGAGTATAAAAATAATAAACATAGCCCTGGAAACCACCAGTGCTGGAGCCCTCTACTGCCCCTTTTGCCTCAGTGCCTGCTTGGATTTAGTGACTCCTTAAGTCCATTTAGCACCCTCTGCGTGTGCTGCTCCGAGGAATGTTCCAGCTGCTGTGTGATACGCTGTCTTCATCACAGCGCTGGCTCTTGAAGCTGTAACTTCTGGCCACAAGGAACCCCTTCAAAGTGAACACATAACTCACTGGGGAAGGGGCTCGTGTTATAGGCTGGTCATGTGAAGTGATGCTTTAGCTCCCTGGAATGTTCTTCTGAAAAGAATCCTGCAGACTTGCTGGGTGAACTGTTGAAGGGAAACCAGTTTTCTTCCAGCTATCTGCAGACATGACCCCCTGCAGATGACATGCTCAGAGGATCTGAAGCAAATCTCCCATTCCTCATGGTCATGAAGTAGAAGCAAATCTGGTATTCAACCATTCAGAAAGAATCCTGTTATGCTACGCAGCCTTGATGTCCATGTACCAAACAGAACAAAAGCTTCAATGATACAAGATACACTTCCTAGGTTACAACCACATCCTTAATCTCTGTGTGTGCACTTGCATGTTCCAAAGGTTCTCACACAGCCCAGATAGCCGGTAGAGAAGACCTCTCGTGCTGTGACCGTTGGACCTCAGGCTGGCAGGGTTATGTTCCAAAAGTGATGTAGACACCCCAGAGGGCTGCGGTTCGAGCTGGGCATACTCCTCGCCAAGTAAAACTGAAACTGTCACGCTGTTGTTGGTGCAGTGCTCCAGCTTTGGAGGAAACTCTGGTTGGCCAGCTCTCCTTGGGAGTCATTGCCTGACATGCAGCAAACTTCAAAGGACCAAATCAGCGTAACACACACAAACACCTAACTTGAGATTCTGAGCTGCCTGACAGCAGGGTCTCTGAAGGAATTGTATTCACATGAATTAACACTGGATTAATCCATTTCTCTCCGGCTTTGATTGCAAAACAAACAACCAACCAACAAGCGTGGCGAGGGAACCCAAGCTGTGTGCTGTTCAGAGCAGCAGTTGTATGCTAAGTGCTCTGGATGTTGTATGCAGGATCTAGTCATACAGGCTGCTGAGAGTCTCAAAGTGGAGGTCACACCAAGAAGAACCCAGGGTTGTGGGAGGTAAAGCTGGCTTATCTTGGGAGAACTGTTGAGAGACCTGGTCCTAGATGGGATGTACTTTTGGGTTACTGTGATGCTGAGGGCTTCCGTGGACTGAGACTCCCCTAGACTGAGTGGTAGCAAAACATATGGTGCCAAAGAATTTGCATCCTGGATGTGAGATAAGATGTAGGACCTTCACTAAGAAGGAAGAAGGAGGAAGCAGTGAGATGTTGATTAAAAAGCAAACATCTGTTTCTGCTGACATTGTCTAGTGATTTTAAAAGTATCATCCATGTGACTAATTAATGAAGACTATGAGCCACCCCCAAAGTGACGTGGTATCCAGTGCTGCAGTGTGTAAGCACAGCTGGGACATTCAGAGGCAGCTCCCAGATCTCTGCATTTACAGGTAGGGAAGAAGGAATAACCATGATGAGCAAGTCCTCTCCGTAGTTTTTTGTCATCTCCTCTGTATGTCAAAGATATTATTTGCTATGCTCTTGCCTGTGGTGTGCAGACAGAACACTTTATACCCATGTGCAGAAAACACGCGAGGAACTGTACATGTGTGATAGAAACTTGGCTCCAGAAGATCCTTGGCAAAACGAAGCAAGTAATCCAAGCTGTTTCCTCTGATCCCTTCATTATTCAGCCAGACAGCTGATCTATTTTTAACCAGTTGTATTGAAGTGAAACTCCTGCTCTAGAGAGGTTAAGAGTTGTTTCTTTGAATCTAGCTTTAGGAGCTGTAGTTACCACGGCTTGAGCAGGACCAAGGCCAGATTTACACTCAGAGTGTGGAAGAATGTGGAGGCCATAGTGGGATGGAAAGTGGACGGACACTCTGCACCACCAGGCAGGGAGACTGAGCTACTTTAACCACCTCTGGTAGCGGTGATGCTTCCCATGTGAAACGGGAGCACTCCAACAGAGCCGACCACGGGACCCTTACAGAGCTGGATGATATTCTAGCTGCTCTGAGCCGAAGAAATACAAGCCTTTAGTAGGTACTGGTAACATTTGAGTGTCTCCAGAAATAGATTCATAATCATCCTTGATCTTCATTGGAATGGTTTGCACGGAGATGTTGTGGACACCTCATCCCTGGAAGTGTTTAAGACCAGACTGGATGAGACTTTGAACACTCTGGTCTAGCCAGAGGTGTCCCTTCCTATGATCTTTGAGGTCCCTTCCAGCTCAAGCCATTCTATGATTCTATGATTCATTGACTTAGTGATTCCTTGATTGTTTCTCTGGAATCACAGCCTGACCCCAGAGCAATGTATAACTTTTCTTTGGATGGCAGGGTGTTGCACGCATATGGAGACAGCTTTTCTCTGTTTTAGTGTGAGGATTGAGGGTTGCTAGCGAGGTAGGGTGGAGAAGTTTGTACATTCTTGTGTCTTTTTGCTTTTTGCCTGAAGGAACGTAATTAGCTCCTCAGTCTACTGTAAGCACGAAATTTCAAGGAGCTAAGTTAACATGCGGAATCCCTGCCTGTCAAGACGTGTGTGCATGTTTTTTGGCCAGTGGTGAGTCTAAGATTAACTATTGAGTTAACTAACAGGATTAAGTGTGTGCCTGCAGCACTCTGCACTTTATCTACTGCTTGGTGTAAATTTCGTCCGTGGTTGCTTGTTTATTAGTTGTTTTTTTACATATCTCCTGCCAATCAGGATGAGAAGAATGTTCTTGGACGGCAATTGGGCTTAGAGGCTTATCCTGCTGTGAACTGGACCTCGCGAGACCCTGTAACCTCAAATGCTTGACAGTATCCCTGGTGAGCTGTCTCGTGTGAAGTGTGGCACAAGATAACAGCATTTCCTCAAAGCATTGCATCACCTCTCTAACATCCTTGTGTTGTGCAGTGTTTTCGAAATTGCTTCTGAAGTATTTGGAAAGACAAAGGCCACTTTTTGGCTCATTTGTGTTATTTTTCAAAGAGCTCAATAAAAAGATGCTGCAAAACTTCTTGGGTCAATGCCAACTCTGACAGCTATGAGACTTCTTGAAGTTAGTCCAAAGTCATGGAACTTTAAAGAGAATTTGGATCAACATCAGTCTCTGAATCAGGTGTCTTTACGTACTTCTTTCAGTTGCGGTGCATGTAACTGGGGTGAAGTCTTTGTGTAAGAGTTTGTGGTCTTATTCTGTTTTCTTCTAGTTTGTGAGTTCAACAAACCCAGGGGGATCCTGAGATCGTGCAATGACAGAAATAGTAATAAGGAGCCTAAAAAGTGCAAGAAAGACAAACTGGAAGGAGGTTTGAGTTGCTGTGGCTTTGAGTTTCAGTGTATATTGTCACAGCGAGTAGGAGAAAAACAGCTGCAGGAGGGCTGCAGGGTTTAGCCAGAGTGTGGCTCGCTGGGTCTGGAAACGCGGGGCCATGTGGAGCGTCTCTCTCACCCTTGAGCTTGGTTTACATGTACAAAATGCCAGCACAGTTGACCACAGAATGTTTCATTCTCTTGTTAAATGCATAATGGTTTACTTAGTCTTAATTTCCACTTATTGGGCTTTCCTCCAGCAAGAGAATTTGGCATCCTCAGGATGAGCCTTTTCTTAAAATGCAAGTTTATAGCATCAACCATTCAGCTGAAAGTGTTGGCTCGCTGATCATCTTGTAGCTCTTTGGGAACATGAAGTGATAACAATTTTAAATTTGCCTTTTGCTGTCTTACAGTAAGGCTTTAGAAATACTTGTCCTACTCAGAGTTCTTGGCCTGCCTTGTGAGACACTTTACAAGCGACAAGTGTCTTTTACTGTGGGGCTTCCAAATAACACAGCTGAAGGCCGTGGAGGTGAAGTTTAAGCTAATGCTGGCTTTGTAAACCAGCATTCTATTGACTGCAAAATGTTTAGTTTTACTGTGTTTGTCTGTTTTATGCCAAGTGAAGGTTGTAAGAAGTCTGAAGTGTGTTTCAGAAGATGTATTTTAGGTATTAGAGGGTAGTTTTTTCTAAATGCAGACCTGGGCATTTATAGCCACGGACACCTGGGCTTGACTAGATGGAGAAATGAACTGCAAGCTGTCGAGCTACAGATGGAGAACTTGCTGTGCAAGAAGGGATGAAGTGTGGTCAACAAAAGTGTGAGTCTTCATTTTGGGACACTTTCATAGCTTGCTGTGACGGAGGTAAAGAATAAATGGATTATAGACTATTCCAATTATTATGCCCCACTTCAGTCCCTTTGAAACTAAAAACAGAAACCATCCTCCAGCAGGACAGAGCGGGTTTAGTTTTATGATTGCAGCAATGCAAAGTTTCCTTAAAATAACTTTAAAATTCTGCTGCTTCAGTGTGACCTTCAGGTGGTTCCTTTTGTGTGTTAATAATTGGGAGGGATCTTCAGATGCATGGAGTTTAATTCCAGAAGGCATAAGGATGGGATTGTTGGTGGGAGAGAAGAGTGAGGATGGTGAAGGGGAGGAGGTGCAGCAGGAGCTGAAGCCATACTTGTGTGAAGAATTAAAAAGCACTGCTTACCTGAAGCGTAATTTGTGCCAGGACGAGAGGGCACGGCCTGAAGCTGCACCAGGGGAGGGTTAGGTTGGATATTCGGAAGCTCTTCCTCGCAGAAAGGAGAATAAAACACTGGACTGAGCTGCCCAGGGAGGTGGTGGAGTCGCCATCCCTGGAGGTGTTTAAGGCCAGACTGGATGCCACACTTAGTGGCAGGGTTTAGCTGAGTGGTGGTGGTAGGTCCTAGGCTGGACTTGATGATCTCAGAGGTCTTTTCCAGCCTTAATTATTCTGTGATTCTATGATTCTAAAGTGCCCAAATGATTTAAGACCAGTGGAGTGATAGTTGCAAAGGCCAACACTTGAGCAGGATGTGCGATTGGCTTAGTGACTGGCACATCATTGGATTGAGCTGTTGGGTTTAAGCTTTATTCTGGCAAATGCTGTTTTCAAAAAATGCATGACTCCTCCGAGCTGTGAAAATGACAGAAGTTTTATGTGACGACCTACATACCTTCTGCGCTCGGCGGTTGGGGCACATTCCCAGCTGCCTTGCTGCAATAGTCATTGTAAGTGACGATCGACTTTTGTTCAGAGGGGAAGAAATAACCGCACATTTAGAGGCTAATGTAACTTCTAGGGCAGTGTCCTGTTGCAAGCGGGGGCCACAGCTAGAGCTGCTGTGTGGGCAGAGCCAAGCGTTCCCTTAACAGAAAGTGGAGTATGGTTGTCTTATCTGCTGGCTAGGAGAAGGTTGGATAAGGTGTACCTGTGAAAGGGTCCCAGTTTCACACGTCTGCTGCCAGATGGCTCAGAAGACATGTGAAACTTCAATGTAGTGTTCTCTTTTTTGAGAGGTGGATATACAGCCTAAAGCAACATACGTTTCTGTGAAGGAGGCAGTAATTGGTTTATGGTTAACAAAGCCTTGGCTTTGAGTGTCTTCTGGAGGTTGGTATAACCATTGCTATAAAGTCAAGTGTTTCTTTTCTGCCTCACCATATGAAGACAATAAATCCTTATTTTCCAGGCCAGTTCTCAGAAATGATTGAGGCTATTGGGTATTGATGAGATTGCTGTGCCTTTTGTATTCAAGGTCTCAGACTGCACCTGGGATTGAGCTTTGTGTGTCTCTGCTCTATCGGTGAGCAGTGTAGATGCAGCGAGGGTTAAGTTTCTTGTTTGAAACAATTCCTGATGTACCTTACACTCCAGCTGTTAGAGGGTACCAATTTTCCCACTGTCTGTGTGGTTTAATTAGTTTATCAAGACCATTGCTATTATCTTTCTTCGGTTCACTCTGATACACATTTGCACGGAGAACAAGAAATGATTTCAGGTCCTGATATGATGAAAGGAAAAAGCCAAGGAATAATCTAATACTCTTAGGATTTGCTTATGATCAAGTCTCCTCTGCAATCCAGCCCTTATAATCATGGACAAAACAAGGGGGCCTCTAAGGCCTTCGAAGATTATCTTTGAAGAGGTGCATTTTGTGTTGAGTCCTTTGTGCTGGGAAAGCCAGAAGCTCACTCACCATTTTTCCAGACGGACCATACACTTTCGTATTTGTGTAGGGGTCCTCACTGCATATCATCTGAGCTTGTCTTTGGACAAATTGGGGTCATACAGAGAAAGAATGGCTGAAGGTATGATGGAGCAAGGGGGTGAGGCCAAGGATTTTGCTGAATGGCTGTAAATGAAAACCAGATGGGGAGCGAATAGGGAAGGCAGTTTGTGTGAGCTGCAGAGTGTGGCTGGTGTGCTTGCTGTGCTGTGGGGAAATGCTGTCATGCTGCTTGCAGCCAGGCTGGGTTGGCTACATCAGGTGTGCAGTTCTTGGGTAAATCTATCCACGGCTGTTCATATAATTTGCATTCTCAGATCTAAGATAGAACAGAGTCAGCTCAGATGCCTTTTGTCTTGGCTTGGGTTAGAACAGAACAATTCTGTTCACTGATTTTTACTTTTCAGCTAAGTCTTTTCTTACTGTGACACCTTTTCTTTCTAGGATATGGAAAAACATCTTCTCAAATGTTCATCTTTCCTTCCGTGGGTTGCAGATCAATGACATTTCTATTAAAGCTGGAACGGTTATTTCCCCTGTAAATATTTTTAATTGTAGTCAATGAATTAAATAAGTGATGACACATTTATTTTCCAACTCTAAGAAGGAGGGTTTTTCCAATATTAATATTCCAGTGTTCCTAGAAGTGTTTATGCCAGAAAGGGCATTTAGTGCTGAAAGATTCTGATTAACCTATTTTTTTCCTGGTTGTTACAACACAAAGATGAATAATCCAATCTCATTCTAGTCCATGGTTTATTTTCCTGAGGAGTGAAATTAGTTTCTTTTCCTTTTAACTGAGGTGTAAAAGAATTGGCCAGAACAGTCACGACTAAGGGGTTATACTTTTCATAGTCTCTAGCACAATGGAAATGCCAGAGAAGTTGAATGATTTGTTCCTCCAACTGCATTTTCTTCTCAAAATATACTTGAGCTGAAAGCTTTGCGTGATGGTGTGGCAAGTGACTCGGTAGAATTAATCTAAAATACTGTGCAGAGTGACAGGTCTTCACTCAGGGTTTATTTATTTAAGCCTGTGCTAAAGATCTAGCGTAACTGCCGTATGTTATTGCCAAGTGTAGCCTCAAACACTTGCTTGGAGTGTAAATTACTCTTGCTTTTCAAAGTTAGGTACGAAACGGCATTTAATATACCTTTATAGGAAGAATATCGACAGTGAGTGTTAAACAAAATAAACAGAAAGGTCTAGCTGAGCAACGTGTGACAAAATATTAGGCTAAGAAAACTACAATCGCAGCAATTAAACTAATATCTCCTGTAATAATTGTTTCCTTAGATCAGGAAGCGTCCTGCACCACTGGAATGAAATATATCATTTTGTGGAGCACTTGGCCCGCAAGTTCATAAGGTAAGAAGTGCTGCTTTGCAGATCATCGAATGAGGAGGGGGGTTGTGCCAGCAGCTGAGAGACGTGCTCTCAGCTCCAGTCAAGCATCGCGTGCTGGTGCCAGTCCCTGGTGGAGACAAAGTTCTTAATGCTTTTCTCAGATCATCCCACTGACTGCTTTCCCCCAGATCTTTGTCACGCAGGGAATAGGAGTAGATAAGCTACTCTTTCTCTTTTTCCCTGCCTGACTTTCATGGATCAAATTGTATTTTTGTGGAGATGGAATCCTCTTGTTTGAGATGTCTGGTTGCTGCTTGAGGTGCAGAAGTTTGGGGCTGCAGGAAAGGCCCAAGGCTGCAGCTTTCAGGCACTGGATGCCTTGAGACTGGATGAAAGATCCCCCAGGCCAGTGAGTGGAATGTGTTATGATAAAAACAATTAACCTTCCTTTGTCTCCGTGGTGATACCAGGACGCATTTAAGCCTTTCTCGCTTAGCAATCCGAAGGTTGTGATACAAGTGCTATTTGCATTGTTTAGAAGGATTCCTCATGGTTTGCCTGGACTAGAAAGGCCCAGGGCAAAACACCTTTTGCTGCTCAATCTCGTCTTTCACCCTGTGCAATTATAATCTAGACAGCAACCAGAGCGCCCTGTGAGTTCGGTGCTATGCATACAGGAACCTCTAGGCTGGACCACCAAAATAATTTGCTTTCTTTTCTCCCCCATCCAGCCCTCAGCTGAGGATGTCCTTCATCGTTTTTTCAACCAGAGGCACAATTCTGATGAGGTTAACAGAAGACAGGTAAGAAGAGATTTAAAGGTGCACAGCATCTTTTGTGTCCTTGTAGCTTCCTTCACCTGACAGGAGTCAATGATTTCCAGTCCACTCTGAGCAGTGTTGTGACACCCTCGTGCTTCTCAATTTAATTGTTTGAATCACTTGCCTGTTTTCACACATGACATTCATTCTTCTCGAAAGCATAAAGGCCTCTTAAGACTCCTTAATTTTAAATTCTAAATACCGTTCTGTCAGCAATTAGGGTTTAACTCAGACTATTTTCACTGCAGGAATCTGCCCTCTGCAGATTTCCAGGCCTTTGTCAGAGAACAAGAGCCTTGTTGCCTTTGAAACATTCTTAGGGAGTTTCTTCTGCAAATGAAGAGGTGAAACTCCGTGCCCATAAAAACAAACTTGCAAGCCGTAGGAGATCCCTGTACTCTTGAGGTAGAGGTGAAGATAATTTCTTAGGAGGTCTGAAAGTATGCAGTAGGCAAAGAGTGTGTAGAATGGTTTGTAAGGGTGTTTAATTTTTGGCAATGCCAATTTGATTGCCATGTTTCTGAAAGCCAGTTCTGGTCAACCCCTTGTAGATTCCCAACTTAAAACCAGTAAAATCTATGGGATGGATTCTTTCTTTTTTTGGTTTTTTTTTTCACTCTGACTTCAAGGAGAGCTGGATAAGGTTTTTTTATCGGTCTTGCTTCCTCTGCTAACTTCATTGCCACGTGGAGCAAAAATATATGTAACATATGTGAAGGCCGTATAAGTCAGCATGTGTTTTACATATTGGATCTCCATAAAATCACATACCACAGCAGCTGCTATAGAGGAAAGAATTGGAAACTGGCCACTTTCCTAAAGAGCAGTCCCCACACATACCAACCCTGAAAAATGTCACTAAAACCCTCCAACCTCGGCATCTCTTACTGCTTACTGCAACAATAAGTAGAGAATTAACCATATCTAACTGGGTGCCAGAGGAGAACCTGTTCTGTGCCTCGTTCTGTCTCCCCCGCTGTGAGCACACCCCAGTGCAAAGATCTCCAGTCTGTTAAAGCTCTAAGTATGAAACTTAAGTGTCTCCCATGTGGAAATGCATTTCGTGTTTATCCAGCTGTCCCAAGAATGTTGACTGGGAACAGGATATTGATACGGTGTTAGTCTAAAAGCCTGCTCTCTGGCTGCTGGTTCTTATTGGAGGACTGGCAAACAAGGTGTGGGCTTCATGTTGGTCCTTTAGCTAACATTGGCCTTGCTTACTGGAATAGTGGTGAAACCTTTTCTCCCTTGCTCGTGCCTACATGTGGTGTATCAACACCTGAATGTGAAGATACAGGGTTCTCAACATCACTCTGGAAACACTCTGTGCATCTGAACTGACATATTTAAAAGACTTTTCCTGTCTATTTTAAAATTCCAGTGTTTGTGTTTGAGGAATAGTTCTGATGACAGGAAAGGTCCTTGATTGGTGTGTGCATGGTGGCTGAATGGAGGGAATATCCACCTCTAGCCCACCTACAATATACAGCTAAGTCTCTAACTGCTTTGGGCTGTCACAGGTACAGAATGAGTTCTTGAGTGTATGATAATTCAATCTGTGGCAAAAGCAGATACTGTTTTCTTCCTATGGAAGAGCTCTGTAGACTGGATAATGTCAAGGCACAGCTACAATCATCCTCACAAATGTGAGATACGGTATCTGATGATCACACAAACTGGATTTTTCTGAAGTAGTTAAGAAATGCAGGGACAAAACTGGTTTCTGGTATTTGGTCTTGCAATGTCAGTGTGGTCCTGCATGCAGGCACTTAATCCATTTCCTGAGAAGATTGTATAGTTTGCTCAGAGATGCACCTCACACACTTCAGGGTTCTGTCCTGGTATTAAAGACTTCTGGCCTGAACTTGGCTTCCAGAGTTTGGTGTCTGCAACTCAGTGGAGCAACAAAAGGTGCCCAACCCATTGAGCCCACAGCTGATCTGTCTCTGTGCCTGGGATTTCTGAAAAAATTAAATCAGACAGCCTGAATCATAATGAGCTGTGGGGAAAGGCTTTAACCATCAAGGCAGTTTGAAGAGGAACTGAACATGTAATGTCCAGATAAACTGGAGTTACCAGGATAGTTAGATTGTGTCCTTTTGGGGGACTGTTGGCTACATTTGGATAGTCAAGCCAGCCAGCGTCAGTGAGGGAAGTGAGCCGGGTGCAGGTCAGCTGCTCGGCTTCTGCAGCACAGGTTTGACCATGGTTACACAAGGATTAGTTATTTAGGAAGAAATGTACGACTATTGACCTGGGAGCGCTGCTGCTGCGATGCTTTCCCCAAGCTGTGGGAGCACTGGGAGCACATCTCTTCTATTTTCCACTTCCTAGGTAGAAATGTCTCTATCCAGATATTACCTTAGCCTATATCAACAGTGGCTTAACTCTTTTTTTCTCCCACTCTGTATCTGGTTCTGCTACACATGTCTTCACGTGGATATCAGCTCCTGGTAGATTTGATTCGGGATCTAACACTGTGTTTGTGATCATTACAGGGAGCAGATACGCCAGGGTCTGGAGGAGCTGCAGAAAGTCCTTCCAGGAGGCGACACATACATGCATGAAGGATTTGAAAGGGTAACTCAACGCATGCTGTAGTTCCTCTAAACTGTGTCTGGGTCCTCCCAAGGAAATGTTAAACAAAGGAATCTGGTTAGTAGTTCTCTAGTAGGTGAGTGAGGCAAACACAGCAGAAATTCAGGTGACCTGACAGAGGTGCTGGCTCTTAACTAGGAGTCCAGAACCAAATCCGAGTTTGGTGACTTCAGAAACTACATGAGAAGTCAAAAAAAAAATCAAATTTAAGTTCAGAACAGATGTGAAATTCATAGGCCAAATATGTTCGGAATGGCCTACTTCTTAATTTAGAATTGATGCCCACTGAAGCATATGCCCTTCTACCTTGCAGAACACACTTGTGCATAGATGAAGTGGGAGATGGAAGGACAAGAATCTCTCTCTGCAGTTGGTTTCTTTGCAATAGAGCAGTTGATCTGGAGGTGCTGGGAAGTATTTATCAATGGACCTAGGATGTTTCTCAAGGAGAAAGATGAAAGTGGTTTTCAGATAGTAGAATAGCAGGGGACTACATTATTGCTGGCCATGGCTTTAGAGTTAGTTTGACCAATTGATGCTTTAGATTAGACTTTGAAGCAATGCAATCAAAACCATAGGTGAGAAACTGGTTCTATGAAGCAGATAACTCTGAAAGCAGAGGTTATGTGGAGACTGCAAACATGACATCCCCACTGCCATCTTCTCTTTCTTTCTGGTGCATGCATAGATGCCCACAAAGTATTATTATTCATTTATTGCTAATAATCTTCTGATTTAATTTCAGGCAAGTGAACAGATTTACTATGAAAATGTTCACGGTGAGAGACTTTCTTGATCCATTGATTTTTTTGTTCTTTTCTCTTTCTTTTTGGCTGATGGCTTTAATAGTGAAATGCAACCTCATTGTGGAAAGGGCAGGGGGTGGCTCCTACTCTTACGGGAATGTGATGCTACTCAGGGTAGTTGTTCCTGAAAAGTAAAAAGAACAGGAGGAGCTTTAAGGATCTAGAGCTGAAATAAATGTATTTCAGGCCAAAAGTGAGAAGTCAGGCTGACTGAAGGTGCCTACTCTTACCAAAACTAGCTGGTACCTTATTGTGTTCTTTTTACTTGAGGACTCAGGTAACCATTTCTTCTTCCTTCTGAAACATGAGTGTGTGGAGATGCTGTTACGTAAAAGTGTTTCTTTCAATAAGCAGCTACTAAATCCAGTAGTAAGTGCAGGAAATTGCAAAAATGTTTGTCCTTTCCCTCCTTGTAATTAGTGTAAAAATTTCCTGCACTGCAAAGCCTGAAGCAGGAATATAAACATTGCTCCTTGAAGACCAGAAGACAGGCAACCAGGTGTTTGAGTACAAAGCCCAGTCCTAATGGTTTCACAGGGCCACTCATGAGTAAAATTAAGTAGTGGCTAAGTCCACAGAGCTTTGAAACTCACCTGTAAAACATGACTGGAACAGAACGGAATAGATAGCCAAAATAATTTGATTTGGGATGGATAAAGCTCTTACGTACTGATATACGTGTTACATATAGACATGTTGCGACCATCTCCAAGAAGCAGTGGACAACTGGGTCCTCATGTCTTAATATCAGCCTGTGTCTTTCGTCTGTGTTAGTTCTGTGCGTTTGCCCTTGCTCCACTAAAAGGCTGTTTGTGCAAGACGTGCATACAGAGCTCCATCAGGTCTGTAGCAAGTCTATTGTCAGAAATAGGAATTAATTCTATTTGGCCACTCTGAAAATTAACACAAGCTTGTAAAACCCAAGCTGTAACTGGTCCATGAGGAAGACTGCAAGGCTTAACTGTGTTGCTGAAATACGTTATGTAGGAAGGTTGAAGATTTTAGGCCTTTTTCCTGCCATACCTGTTTAAATCCCTGTTGAGCTTTTCATGACAAGCTGAAAAAAACCTCTGGATTTCTTGATTTGGCTGTATTAATAACGTCAAGAAAAAACAGAGGAACACTTTGCATTGTTTTTCTGATGGCTCCAGTCTAATATATTGGCCTGAATTTTTGAAATATTTATGAGGGGCTGTCAAATAAAACCATTGGCACATGAAAGGAGTCTGGTATAAAACTGATATTGAAGGCAGGTGCCTGAGTCGCAAAAGTATGCAGAGATTCATGTCTGCAGAAACTGGTTGGCCGAAGGGAGGGGAGGATGTGGGATTGATGTCCACTGCTGCTGGCCCGTTGGGTGTGCTAACAGGTCACTAGCAGGATGTTTTCTAGGCTAGTTTAACAAACAGAACTCGAAACCAAGGGACTGAAGAAGTTTGTGTATTTAGGTTACAGAACTGCAAGCGTCATCATTGCATTGACAGACGGAGAACTTCATGAAGACCTGTTTTTCTACTCTGAGAGGGAGGTAAGTGTCTTACATGTCTTTAGCCAGGGGGACAGTGAAACGTCTGGGCTTACTGCTTTGAAGGCAAAAGATGGGGTGGGGAAAATCTTTTTCCCTAATAACAAAACTTCCCTTTCGTGCTCTCTAAACACGAATCTTAAGGATAAACAGCAGCAGCAGCAATGTTTCTGACTCATCGAAACTGAGATTGTTCATGGGAAAAGAGGGAGGCTTAAAATTCCAGTTAAAAAAAAAAAAATTAATAATAATAAAAAAGAACCCAGAAGAAGGAATAGTTCACAGCTGAAAAGTGCCAGTATCTACTGGATTCTTCTAGGAAATACCTGAATCATCCATTTTTACTCTTTTTTTTCTTTCACAAAAAATAAAGACCACAGAAAGAAGGCAGTTGCTGTTCCTATAACCTTCTGTGACATCAGAAAGCCTTTCGGATGATCATATCCAAAATTTCCACAACTCTTTCCAAGACTCATCATGTATTCTCAACGTTCTCATGAAATTTGCCTGCTAAGCAAAATGTTAGATAAACAGTAGGTTGAGCACTTGAAAGCTTTGCCGTGTAGTGCTCCTGCTGATGTCCTTTTGATAGTCACCTCTGAAGAGATGGACCAATTTTCACTTGTCAGTCAAACAAATTAAGATGATCTAGACTTGGAATTTGGTATTGTTACATGAATTCTTTATGGACAGAATTTTTCCTCTCAATCTGTCCAAAGTGCTGCTTAAAATCCAATAACAACAACAACAACTCAAAAGGTTTTGTAGAAGAAAACCAATATTGCTACAGTACAAACAAATGCCAGGAATCCGGAGTTCCTCTCCTCACTGTTCATCTCCTTTCCTTCCCTCCTGAAATCAAAAATCCCCAAGAAAAACAAGTTTGTTTTGGTGGATGTACAAGTTGAGAGGTCAGAATTGTTCTATTTGTTGTGGTTTGGGGAGGAACAGTTAGTGAGGTAGAACAGAGATCCTGAACTCAGCTCTTACACTGGCAGTTACTTCAATTGTTTGGGCTGATGCTTTTCTTGTAAAGCACTTTGCTACTGAATAATTTCAATCTGCTACATTCGTCTGATAGAATCTGACTTGGTGCCTTCTTTTCTGGGAATGGTTTTCAGTCACGTGTTCCTGTTCTGATGAAATATCTTTAGATGACTTAACTCACACAGGCAAGAGGATTTAGAACAGTTGCTTGTTGAATAGTAAATGCAACTTCACCTGCATGGTAAAGAAATAGCCTGGGAAAATCTTACCTGTGGCTGCATTTCCTTTATTAGTTTGAGATGCTGTGTAAATAATGTGAGTGACAGAGTTTTGTAGCAGATGGAATGAAACGTCTCTTCACCTTGGCATATCATGAATCCAGGCACATATGTCAGAAATAGAAAATACCAGAACATTTCAGGTTCCTATTATACTAGAATGTGTCCTAAATGATGAAAAGAAAATGGATCTGGTCTAACTTGCATCTGTTGGACAGACAAATGTTAAGAAGTTGGAGCAGCTAGGAAGGTAGCTAATTAGGTTTAGAAAACCCACCAAACACCTTGGATTTGCTTTACTAAGCAAACAACTACTCTAGTAGCAGTTAAAACCTGTTTCTTCAGAACCAGGGAGGAAAACTTTTCACACTCTCTTTTGACAAGCCCCCACATTGCTCATTTTCAGAGAAAGACTAAATTTATGATTAAGACCATTCAGAAACCTGCCTCCTATCACATTTGCATTCATTTCATCCTACCTCTCCTTGTCCCAGGCTAACCGGTCGCGTGACCTGGGAGCAACGGTGTATTGTGTTGGTGTGAAAGACTTCAATGAGACCCAGGTAAGCGAGGTGCTCCTGTTTACTGAGGTACTTGGCAAAGGTAGATGTTGAACACAGGCACATGCTCCTTAATCACGTTCTCAAGACTTCTCAGGTGGTTTTCCTCTCCTGATGTTGACTCTTTGACAATCTGAAGTGACTTCTGAAGTGTCCTAGTCTGGGTGTTGAATGTAAGCCCCTTTCTATCTAAATCTCCATGTGCAGAGAATTGTCCCACTGTCTGCATGCTGCAATGACTCGAGCTAACAGTGGAGAAAAGTAGAGGAAAAGACACATGAAGAACAGCAAAGCAATCTGGCGTAAGCTGTAGGCAGAAGGAAGTTGTGGGGACTTTTTTCCCCCATAAAACTGAGATATTGCCATATAACACTTTCATTCCAGTCCAGCTTTTCTTTCATGGGAAAACTATGCTGTAAAAAGCAAACGGCTTCATTAGTGCCTCTAATATTTTACAGTGTTTTCCCATTTGATAGTCTGACTTCTAATTTTATCATATGTGTGTTAGTATTTCCATTAATTACCTTTCACACCGAGTGTAACCGTTGACATTATATTTTTCAAACATGTGCAAAACACTCATACAGCCCTTGAGTGACTCGCTGAAACAGTTGTTGAGTAGAGCTTTTCCAGGTTTTCAGCATTCTAACAAAGCTTCAAACACTGATTCAAAAAGGAGTCAAAACAAACTTGAGTTAGAATAATCTCCTTTGAATCAAAACCAGACACTGGTGTTACCAAGAGTAAGTCACAGAAAAAGCAGGGAGGGAAGAAAAATGGCAGAATAGGTCTGAAGCAGTAGACCTCAGAGACGGCTACTACTTGAAATCATCTAGATGCAGAAGAAATTAACTGAAATTAGATGATGGTGTCTGAAGTCCCAGGATGCACTAGAAGGAGGACTACGGGAATGAGCTGGGGAAACTGTAAACATCCTGGTTTACAGAAGCTGCTGTATCTTGGCCAACAAGCATGAAGTTGCTTTACTACCCTGCTCAGAGCAGGCAGGGGAAAGTTGCTCTGGATGCAAACCAGGAAGCTGACAGTTGGGTGTTTTGCTTGAGAAACGGGAGTTCTGAGTGACAGGAGCTGGGAAGGCGGAGCCCGTGGGGTTTAGGGAGGAATGTGTGGCTAGTCTGCTGCCTCCAATCTGCAATGCTCCAGGAAACGCCACAGAGGCCTGCTGGGCCAATGCTACCTCTGCCACGGGAGGGAATTACTATAACAAACGTTGGCCTTGCAGCAGCAAAACCTGATTCTGCTCCAGCAGATGCATGGAGAGCTCATTACTTCTGAACTAGGCTTATAGTTTTGCCTTAACCCTTAGCATGCTATTGACAAGTGAAGCTGCATGTAGCTCTTTACAGGTGATATCCTGGATGCACTTAGCTTACCACTGCCTCATGAAAGGCTCTTTTCCTTGTCCTGTAGGATTCCAAAAGCTTTTCTGCTCCTTTATTCCCCAAACTTGGAAAATACATCTTGTTACAGTTCCCAGCTTTCTTCTTCTTGGCTCTCTAATGGTTGAACCTAGGACAAATACTCAAATCTCTGTTGTGACAGGAAAAGTGAATCAGGCCTGTATCTCCTGATAGGGTAGGATTTTCATTGATGTTGTCTATATGTGACAATACTGATTTAAGTGATGTATGTGCTGAACCATTTTACTGCATTAGTGGCCTGTCATGTTGATGCTTTGTCCTGGCTTGGTTAGGAAGTTACTGTGCTGGGTGATTTACAATCATGTGGGAGACAGTTTTTGCAGTATTAGGCTCTGGGCGTCGGAGAAAGCCACGTTCTGTCTTGTCTTCAAAGTTAAGGGGAGCCTTTTCTGACTGAGTCTAGAGAAGGCTTAATTTGCTGCCTGCTGGCTAATTTATCTCATTCTTTGCATTTCTTTTTTGTTTACTTTCACCGCTCCGTCAGCTGGCTAGAATAGCCGACAGCAAAGATCATGTCTTTCCAGTGAACGACGGCTTTGAAGCCCTTCAGGGGATCATAGACTCTGTAAGTATTTTTAATCCCGTGTTTGCATGTGTGCATGTTAGCTTGTGTTTTCTTGCACAGTTCAAGGTTTAGTTTTCCTGTGTTCACAAGGACCTGCTGACTGCAAATAAATCACTTCAACACCTAGTCCAAAGAAACTGACCTTTGTTTGTACTAGTAGTGCTACTTAAAGGTGGAGTTTATCAACAGGTCACCACACAGGAAGATTTGAGACCAAATATTATCCTTCTGTCTCCTTGATGGGGAAGTAACTGACTGAATGGACACATAATGACAGTTTATAAAATGCCTGCCACAGATGGGGACAGTGGAGATGTGTTAGAGCACATTCTGTGTGAAGGATTAGAGAGCTCTTTGATCTCCATCCCTCCTCTCAGTTAGTCGCCTTTCTGTCCAGAAGGATGTGCTGTGCTGCTCACCTCTTCAGAATTGCAGATGGGATCCTGCTATGATCCTGCTAGGCAAAATCTCCCAAACTCTGCTTTCTACATTCAGCCTCTGGAAAAATGGGCTAATTTTTTTTCCCTCCAGACCTACATTTCCCAATTCAGATTGATCAGATCCTGGCATTTCCTTCAGGGGTTGGGTGCAGCATATCAAATCCATCCTTTCCTGAGAGGCTGGGATAGGAGCTAGCAGCTCAGCCGACAGAGGCAGGGCAGAGATTGATTCCTTTCCCATGGCTTGCCTACAAGTCATGCAAATGGCTCCATGGTCTTTACTGGGAAATAAGGAAGCCTGATGAGGCATCCCTGTTACTAGCTCTAAAACTCTGAGTGGCCTGATACTGTCTCACCAAGGGCCAACACTTTCCTTGGTTGAGCAGGAAGGGCAATATGTGAGAGGAGGTATGTGCCATTTTCATTGTAAGTGTAACACGTGCCAAGTTTTCACTAGGAAACAGTACATTTGCAGCGAGCTTTCAGTATTTTTCTGTTTCTTTTGCTCAGTCGTATCCCATAACTGGTCTAATGAGATTGCTTCCTGTGGCTATGAAAAAGGATGGGAAATCCTTTCAAGGACACATGTTATGCTCATTTCCCTATAGGCTTTTTAGCTGATAAAACACAGATGAAACACCCAGCTCGAAGCTAGGGAGGGTCGGCTCACCGGGGGGGCTCAGATTTCTGTGTTTACAGCAGTACACACTATCCTGACTGTGTAGTACCAAACAAAACCGTTCCCTCGGCACGGGCTCAATTTTCCCCAGTGCTCTCGCATGGAGATGGAATATAATCCCTTGCTCATTGGTTTTCCTGGCACTGTCCAAGCGTGGGGCTACTGCCTCAATTCTCTTGGACAATCAGGTGTTGCATGTCATTTAAGAAAGCAACAAACCAAGAAAATAAAAAAAAAAATCCCTAGTTTGCTTCCCAGCCCTGCATTCCCTTTGCAGCTGTTTTTAATGAATTCCAGCAGCGGTTCTGACTCCCTTTCCAGTTACACTGAACAGAACACGAAGACTTCAGCCTTTAGGATCCTAGTCAGGAACTGCTTCAGCTGACTAGTGCAAGATTTACCAGCCCTGGAAAGGAGGATCACAAGGAAGCGTCACTGTACAGTAATGAATCTATGACCTGATCACTTGCATTTGAGTGGAGTGATTGAGATAGATTGAGTAGAAATGAGGTGTGTAAAAGGGAAGGCAAGAAGGACATCGATCACTCCATAGAATAAAAAGGAATCTGTAGGCTTCTGTTCTAGATGGAAAATAAGCTTCTCATTCCTTCTTTTCTTGTCCTTGACAAACACCTCTGTCTTGGAGCAAACAAACAAACAAAGCAGTCATACAAGAAAGCATTTTAATGTTGAAAGAGCCGTGAGCATTGGAAACTTCTTTCTACTCCTGTGTAAGAGTTGTTACAGCAAGAATGCTCAGCCATGTGCAGAGGGCTCCTAGGTGATATAACACGGGAAGGAAAGATGAAATGATGAGCCTGAGGGAGATCACTCTAGAGGTGTGAAGGCCTGGGTTTGTTCTGGTCTGCAGTGATTTGGTGTGGACTGCCCTGTACTCCTGCTAAGGAAGCTTGACTCTTCCCTCCTCCTCTCATCCTGAGAAGCAGATCTTCTTCGACCTTCTGCGAGTGCAGAGGTGGTGGACTTAGAAGTCCTTCTGGACTGAGGAAGAGGGTCGGAGTTGGGAGTGGCAGAGCTTGAGGCTGGCCTCTGCTTGGCCTCTACATCTGCTGAGCAAAGGTATTCAGGGCGGTGGGACTGAGAGTGTTTCCGTACAACTGCCCTTCCTTTCCTGGGCAGCCAGCAAGCTTTGAGTCAGCAGCTGTTGGGAGATCTGCTAGGTGCTTCCAGGGGAGGACTGTCTCCCAGTAAGCACCATCAAGCTACTCAGTCTGTGAGCTGGAGGCTGTGCTTAAAATACAGACCGATGCTGAAGTCATGCTTAAAAATGTAATGGGAGCTGAATGTCTTCAGTGTTCTGTAGGTTTTGGTCCTTTCCCTCCTGTGAATTCCAATGTGACTTTTTTACTAAGAAGACCAATCGTTCTTTCTCCCTCATCGTGAAAAGACACTGCCAAAAGCTCAGTTTTCCCCATGTTTAACAGGATTTTGAGTTTGTTAGGAGGGAAGAATCTGGTATGAGTACTCTAAGCTGGGACACAGATGAAAGGAACTGAAGTCATTTGTTACGTTTTTCTTTGCTATGGAAAATTTCTACAGATCATAACTGTCAATTTAAAGCAAATGGAGCAACTCTTTGAAGGAAAACCTGAAACTCAACTTCATCTACTGCTCAGTATGTCTTTGGTAGAAGTACTGGAGGCAATAGACCATGAAGCAATGTGTAGGTGAGGATAGGATCCTGTCATTGCTTTGCTTTGAGCCTTTAGCAGCAACTGACTGAAAGAGCAGCCGCTTAGAGCAAAGCTACTCCTTGACCTTGCCAGGTGCCAAACAGTGGCACTAGAGGTGGAATCACAGGTCCACTAGAAAGGATTCTCTGAGTGAGCTGTAGGAAGACTCATGAAGCAGTTGTGATGTATAAGAAATGAAATAGGATGAACAAGTTTGTGGGACTGGCTCCTCTCCCTATAAATTGTGCAAATGATTCATCCTTTGATTTCCTGTGTACCCTTTTTGGATCATCCTGCCATGGTGTCCAACTACCCTGGTGTCCACCTACCCTCAGTACTTACCAGGTCTTGCCTCTGCTCTTACAATGGATATGGCCATTCAGTGTACTCCTTCACCCCAAGAAATTTTAGCTTGGAAATATAGTGTCTCCAAATACTTCTGTTCTACAAAGGTTTTTCTGGGGCAAGCTGGATGTATCTAGAGTGGTAACTTCTATGAGAACTTAATGTGAGTATCTCACAAACAAAGTCCGAGACCTGTGGCAATGCTTTTACGTACTCGTCCTGGGCTGGCTGTTCAAACTTCACTTGCAAAGAGATAAACTGTCCATACTCTGGTGCAGGGAAAGGGGTTGAGATCCCACGAACGGGGGAGAAAGGTGAGAGAAAGTTACTTCCTTTGTGAGACATGTCCTGTAGGTGCGAAATCTGCCATGTACACAAAATGACCAATTCCACTGTCTGCCTTATGCTAACGTGTATTCTGAGCTACACAAGTGCACTGCCCAGGGCATTTTGAACTGCTGCAGCCAGGGAGGAAGGACGGGAGCTCCAGAGGGAGGTTCAGAGCAGGGGTTTTACATAGATAATCCAAATCTGTCTTCTCCCAGAGCCAGGTTTTCTACATAGGCCAAAGTGAAAGAGCAACTCAAGGTTCCGCTGTGGAGTGTTTCTCATTGCCTTTAGTGGGGTATGATCACACATTCTATTTCTTGCTTCCCCCAAATGCACCTTTAAAAAGGTCTTAAATATATTTATTTTACTTAGCTCACACAGATATTATTGGCCAGGAAACACTTCATAAATAAATTACTGGTTTGTAATTGGCAACAGACTTTGTTATTTGGTAATTTAGCAGAGCTTGATATGGAGAACCTGGCCCCAGACTGTGGTCACTCACACCAGCCCTGATTAGGCAGTAACCTCTATTAAACTTCACCATCCTCTTTGCTAATTAGAATTCCCAAATTTACTGAAAATATATTACAAGAAATATGCGGCTGCTGTGGGGAAGGAATCTGTCTGCATGTTCATGGACCAGAATAGCAAAGGAAAGCTTCCAGCAGCTGCAGAACTTCTCTTCCCTTCTTGCCTTTGTTTCTAAAAGTGCCCAGGTGACCTGCAGAGCCTCTCCTGGCGCTTGGCCTTTACCATTTCACTTGGCTGAAAGCGGAATCAGTCACAGGTCGTGCTCCAGTTTGTCTGTCCTGACAGAGACAACTGTGACAAATAAAGCGTGTGTTGCATTTTTTTATTTGGCATGTCACCAAACATTAACAAGAGATCCTCCCAGGAGCCTGGGTGAGGCTGGAGCATAACTGGACTCCCTAGAGAGTACAATAGGAGCCTGATCTGGGAGTCTGAGCTCGGTCGTTGAGCGTATGCTGCTAAAGACAATGGGATGCTTCTCACCAAGAGTGAGCACATGCTTCAGATACTTTTCTGCATGGCTGCCTCAAGGCCTGCAGTTAGTTAGCAGGCGAACCAGCGCTGCTGTAGTTCTTTCTCGCTGTGAAAATGGGGCTGTGCAGTCAGTTCTGCCAGGAACGCTGCTGGAGCCGTTTACGGGCGCTCAGCTGGGAGATTGCATCACCACTCTTGCATGTTATTCTGCTTTGCTGGGGAGCCGGCCCACCATGAATGAAGTGCACCTACAGCCCCCACCAGGCTGTGCAAACCCCGGGAAAGAAGAGAACAGATCATCTGATAAATTCTTCTATGATGAATATATTGAAGTCCTTTTTGAATTTCTTTTTTTCTGACGAGGAAGAGACATGAAGGAATTCTTTTGCAATGGTTACTGCTGCCTGAATTTCATTTTAACTTAGGGTGGGTGCTTCAAGCCTCCAAAACTTATGGATATTCTGAATCAAAATAAATATTGAGGTTGGCACTGTCAAGAGCCATTAAGGCCAGCTTTTTCTAGTCACATAAATGGATTGGATTGGACTGGAAGGGAGCTCTGCATCATCTAATTGAGACACCTGCTATTCCACCCCCTGTCCGGGCTGGCTTACAACATGGATGTTTGCAAATGACTGAATACAAGTCAGGAAACTTAATTGTGGAAGGCTTTGCTTGATTTTTTTGAAAAATGAAAGTTGAGTCTATTTTTCATGCACTTGTTCTCCAACTCATTTGTTTACTACTTCTTTTTCACTTTGTTGCTGAAAGCTAATGAGAAGAAGAAATACACGCATTAAAACTTTTGGGGATGCTGTGTAAGAGGGGAACAGAACCTAAAGGGGAAATTGGAGAAATGTGAAAATATTCTCTTTTTCAAGTAGACATTTTTCAGTGGAGAGGAGAAATACTTGGAAAAACATCAGCTCTTACTTGTGCTTGTTAGCCCTGGCAGCCACTTTGGGAGAAAAATGCTGTACCTTCAGAGAAGCAGAACCTGGAATGAGTAAGGGGCGGGTAATGGAGAACTGACAGGAGATGGATGGATGGATGGATGGATGGATGGATGGATGGATGGCTACAGATCAATGCTTTAGAACAGTGTTCTTACAGTCATCTTTATCTTATGTGTATTTTCCTTATTCTGCCTTTCAAATTCTTCTGCTGCTTTTCAGTTCAGTTCTCAACTGTTGACTTTCTCTTTTCTTTTCCACTTGACAGTTCCTGTATAACCTTGTTCCTGCAAATCTTTCTCCTCACTTGTCAGACTGCCAGCAGCTCAGACGGTCCTGGTTCCTTCAGTCCTTTGGTACTCGTTCAGTCTCTACTAGCCCTGCTTCTGAGTAATTCTAACTTATGGTTAAAAGCTGTAAAAAACAAATTGTGGCTCTGTCTGCACCTTTTGCAATTAGGTATTTGAGGCAGAGCGCCATGATTGTGGAGAAAAACTAGATTATCTCTTTTTTTGTATGGAATTTATCGTATTGGTTGCTGTTCTTTCCTTACAGATGTTTCAATTTAAAGTTGGGAAAATAATTTTCATGTTGGATTTGAGTCATGATGCTTGGCTGACATTCGCTTGCCTCTTGGAGCTGACCTAAATTTTAATCAGTATTCCTTCTTCTAGGGGCTGCTCAGCCCCGCGCTGAACACCCACCGCTCTCAGTCGCTGCTGCTGTTCCCACGGGGGCTTACGGACACTGTCACGATTTTCATGACTGTGCGCTGTGAAGAATTTGAGTTGGTGTTCAGAGCAAGGGAGAGGCTGCTGCATGCAAACAACAGCTTGAGCAATTTTAGCACCGTCTGGGAATAAGCAACATCCAATTCTAGCACGCTCTTCATGCCTTGCAAGGAGTCTGCCAGGCTTGATGCTGAAATATTTGAGTAAATCACTGTCTGTGCATGAAGTGGTTAAAGGCAGAGCCAACGCTCATGAAGACATACTGTCTAGTTGAAGTTTGGGTTAAGAGAAAAACAAATGTCCATACATCTTGATTTGAAATCCCGGTGCAACTGCGAGGATGCATGCGGACGTGCTCTTATAGGTCAGGTTAAAAACTTTGAGAAGTTTGAACCCCTGTGGTAAGAGCTGCAAAGTGGCTTTGTAGATATTCCTAGGATGTTTTCATGCAAAGGTGAATAGCTTAGCTTAAACTGGTGACATTTTATTTGGAGTTTGGGGCTTGAATGATTTTTGAGAGGAGGTTACAAAGAGAAGGTAATGACAGTGGCATGATAACCCTTCAGAGAGCACCTCAGTTGTTAGGGACTGTAGTCTGCAGAGGTTTGTACCATGGAAAAGGGCAAGTGGACAAAACCAAGACTGTGCTGAGACACTGGAGAGTGTCAGCATCCATGCCCTTCCCTGTAGCGATAGCTTGCTGTAGAAGAGCAGTGACACCAGTGAGGTTGGTTTGAAGGGAGAAGCTAAGGTGGTGTAACTGTGCCGTGAATGCAAAGTGCAACGTTCAGTTAAGCATTTACGTGAGAAAAAGCGCCCTCCCTCTCGCACGCTTTGGGGGTTGTGTTTCTATAGAAACAAGTCTGAGACACTTCGTGACATTCTTCTCTGTCTTTTAGATTTTGAAGAAATCCTGTATAGAAATCCTGGCAGCAGAGCCTTCCAGTATATGTGCAGGAGGTAAGTATAAATTGAGGCCCTAGTGGTTCCTGTTGCCTAAAATACATCTTTCTATCTCTAATTGCTGTAGGGTGCAAAAGGAACTAAGTAACTGGAGCTGCATCTTCTGCTTTTTTGGTGACTTTCTTTTTTGGTGACTTTCTTTTTCATCTTACAGTAGCTCGTGCATTTCCCACCTCTGCCAAATGATGTCAAACAGGATTTTCTTACAGAAAAAGGCTTGAATTTGAGAGTTTTGCTTAACTTGTTTTTCAGTCAAGCCAGTCTGGGTTATTCAGACTATGCCAAACTTAAAGTAGAAATGCTGCAAAATTACAAACAAAATCAGGAAATAAGACTTTGATTAGTGTCACGTTAAGGGGCCGTTATGCCACAATTAGGTTTAGAGTTTTGCAAATTCGTCATCTCGGAGGATTGCTAAGGGAAGAGCTTCTCAGGAAACTAGCAAGAAACTCAAGTGAGTACACTTTGACCTAAAGGCTTCTAAAATTCTTTGAAAATGTCTTAGCCATTTAGTGTTGGTACAGTGACTAAGGACTAGAATGTGAGCATCATTCAGGTGACTTGTGAGAGTCATACTCTTTGTGTGCTCGTTCCGATATGACTGCACTATGCACCCTGTGTCTTCTTCAGAACCTAGCCTGATTCAAAGAAAGCTTGAGAACCATTTTAGACTCTTCCATCTGCTTCTGGTGAATACTTCACGGTTTATGATGTGTATCGTGACTGTTGAGTAAGGAGCAACTCCTGAAGTAGACAGGTTGGGAGCAGAGCTGAGGCTTGTAGAGGAGGATGAGTCCCTGCCAAGCTCTGCATTTTCTCTTTTCCTAAACCAGTAGCGCAGCTATGAAACCAGTTATCACTACTTGTGTTTTCATTTCCAGAGCAGCTGCTTTAATCATCCTTCCTGCCCCTCCTGCTCCTACAGCAACCACCTCTATACCTAAACATCTGGAGATAGTGTTGTTTTCCCAGCAGCTGCAAGACACCAGGCTACATGTCCAATAAGTACCAGGCACTAGCTCTGCCATCCATGCGTACTCCTACAGTAGGGTGGTTTTCCTGAAGCCCAGATGGCATGATTGAAATGAATTATGGTACTTAGTCATCACTTTCTCATTTTGGCTGGTCATTTAAATAGTTTCTTTGTTAAAAAAGGCTCCAAACCAGGGCTCTGTCTACCTTAGTGTTGTAGATGATTGTTGTCTTGACAGTCTCTGAAATAGTGCAGAGCTTGGGAAAGGAAATGAAACTGTATGAACATTCAGATCCACTTTACCCACTTACAGGTTTGGGGGTTTTAATATATTTACATACTTATATAAGTGATCAACAATGATGCTTATGCAACATCCTAAGCCCAAAGATTACTTATAGCCACCATTTATAACCGTCTTTAACACTTTCTAATAGGCTTGTTGGTTGCTTTAACATCTTTATCACTCCCATTCACTGTATCCTGATAAGAACGTGGGGGTGATGTGCAGCTGTATCCAGCAGAGCCAGCTGAGAGGAAATGTAGGGGGGGGTTATAGAAACTGTTCCCATTGGAATTTGGCCAGTACCTCACAACAGGAGCAATGTTAACCTAGAGGAGTGCCACCAGTTGTTTCAATGCTCAGTTCAAGGTCCCATCTCCAAGTTCAGACAAACACTCCATCGCTCTCAAACTGCAGCTAATTTAATTGCTTTGGATTTGAGACTAATGAAGGTGTCATTGAATATGAAAGCTGTGTGCATTAGTGTCTTTTTGAAATTATTTTTTGCAGGTATAGCTCTGATATCTCATGTTTTCTTTTGTTCTGTGCACATCCTTGAAGAGTGGTGGTGGGGTTTGCTCACTATTATTTTAATATTTTTTTTTTGAAGGAGAGAATATGAGGGCTTTGTGCTACCTGAGGCCACCCTAACACTTCAGACTGGTCCCAGACACTCTGAGTAATGAATTTCAGCAGCAACACATCCTTCTGAAATGCCAGTTTCTTGCTGACCTGGTGTTGCATCAGTACAGCCACGCAGGGTGCACACTGTATCTGCTCAGTTCAGTCTTAAACAGAGACAGGATCCCCGTGGCTCAGCTGACATCACTGATATGCTGTTCTTTCACTGTACTTGAACTCTCATTGTCCAGCAGCTGAGACCTCTGTGATTTCTCTTAAGTATTCATCAGCCCCCGCTCTCCAGAACAGAGCTCTTCTCCCTTGGACAACACATAATGGGCCTATGAGGCAGCTTCCCTGGCTAGATGTGGTGGGATGATTTGAAGCTTGGCTGTAAATGAGTGGGACCTGGAAGAGAGCCCAGATTCCAAGGCAAATCT
>WEIS01088323.1:0-14445 GCA_013389965.1 Todus mexicanus | reverse complement strand
TTTTTTTTTTTTTTGACAAGTACAGTGTGAGAGTCCTTAAGGAAGATGAAAGAATATGAGGACTGTAAAGTGCAAGGCAAAAACTTGGAATCTGCAAAAACTAGGTTCCCTGTTGCTCCTGGGAATTTTAAAACCAGGGTGGTGTTTCTGATGGTCTGTGATTACTCCTGCATTGTCTTGCATGGTGGAAGGTTTTGTGTTCAAACCACATTAACCAGTGAAGCATCAGTGGGGATTATCTGAGTGCCTCTCCTAGATAGTAACAGGAATTGTGGGGGCTGCTTCCTTCACCATGGGGAACTGCGAAGTTTGAGTCTCTGTGTCTGCTGCCAGAACTTTTCTGGGACTGCAGCCATGCTTTAAAAGCTGAAAGTCTGAAAATGGTGCTTTCCTTGCAAGGCAGTCCTAATGCTGGTGGCTGCAGGAAGCATGTAAACCTTTCCTAGTACTAGGTTCAAGGAGTAGGAGCAATGAGGGACAATAGAGAGTCGTGTGAAGGACTTGTGAGGGTATAATCTCACTGCTCAGCCCTGCTTGTTCCAAAACGGACTGCTCAGTTGAGCGCCCAGGGGTTGATCACTGTCCATGACGCTTTCTGCAGGCACCACAGCCTGTGGTGACCTTGTAGAGCTGATCAGGAAGAATAGCAAAGAGGAAGACGTGGAGAAATGCCCACAGGCTCTGAGGTCATAGCCCTGTCCAGAGACTAGAGAGTTGGTCAGTTGGTGAAACCTCCTGCCACTGTGTGGAAACAAGATAAACTAGGGACTCGTGGTCATTGTCCAGGAGAGAGGGGCAGGATGTGGCAAATTTCAAGGCAACAGATACCATTTTGCAGTCACTTGAGAAAGTAGCTCTTGGACTTCTCCAACTTACCTGTCACTGAAAGATTTAACTTTTTTTTCCTGTGGAAAGATACTTCTGCCTTTCTTCACCCAAAGCTTTTTGCTGTTTCAAATGGCAACCTGAGGAGGGGCAACCTCAGTGTCTCTGAGGTTTAATGCTTCCACTGCAGGTCAGTTAGAAGGTTTCTGTTGTGTGTTATTTTCTGTTCCTAAACACTCAAGATGAAATTGGATATCAAGAGAGTGGAAGATCAATTTTTAACAATTTCCAGACTTAAAAATCATTAAATGGCAGATTTTAGTTCAAGAGATCTCAGGTGAAAACTTCTGATGTACGTGTCACATCTAACTGACTGTTTTTGCCTTGCTATGTGCCAATAATCTCCCATCTCTTTTTCTACAGAGTCATTTCAGGTTGTTGTGAGAGGAAATGGATTTCGACATGCCCGTAACGTCGACAGAGTGCTCTGCAGTTTCAGGATCAATGACACCGTTACTCTCAGTAAGACATTTTGATTTTTTTGTCTGACTGCATTGGCAGTTGTTTGCTTGCAAAACATTGAGGATCCTCAGATATGTTGACTGGGAAGGTAATAATTATGGGGTGAAGAGCTCTTAATCTGCAGAATGCAGACGAGTTTTGGGGTTTTTAAAGGAAAGTTGCTGGTGGTGGTGTTTGCTGTGGCTTTGACAGTGAATAGATAGGCTTGACCAGTGGAGGGGACAAAATATAGAAGGCAAGAAACTTGCTGTAGAGAGTATCTATGTGTGTCTTGGTGGCTTAAGTAGCAGGGAGGTCAGTTCTGTGTTTCTCCTCACCTCTATTTTGTGGTAATTAGCAGGCCTGGTCATGCAACTCAAGGAAACCTATTGCTGGAAGCTGTATTGGAGCAGTGGTTGAGGTATCGCTGTGCTCCTGGGGGTGCAGTATGCAAAGATGTTTCCTCTATGGAGTTTACCAAGCAGAAGAACCAAAGTAAGAGAAGTGAATTAGACCCTGAGTGTCTGGTCTTTTTGGAAGTGTGCTGAGAGCCATGTAGCTGGGAGAACTAGTGATCCTATTGTTCTCGTCTGTCATGCTTGCAAACCCACATAGGAAACCAGAAAAAATAATTCATAGTTAATACCACCAGTGACAGTAGAATTTATATTTTCTAACATGAGAATTATTCAGAAGCTGCCTGATTGTTTTGGAGGCAGTCCTGACCCTTTTGAGTATAACATAAATGCATGAATTAATCTGTTATGAATAGACATGTGAAAGTCTAATGGCACAGTGTTGGACTTGCTCGTGCTTTGAGCATCTGTGTAATTTACTGTCGGGAGCAGGAGGACAGTTTGCTGAGGCTGCTTGCCCTGTGAGGAATGAATAACACTGAGCCTTCAGCGCAAGGGCCTTCGAGTGTGACTTCAGAAGCCCTGAAAGACTTGGATCTTGGGCTTAATTTGAGCTTTTTGTTAGGAGCTTTAAAATAGATCTGTAACTTGAAGAGAAATAGTATTGGAAGCTGCAAATGAAATGAGTAAACTCTACTACCCCTGGTTTATAGACAGGGAGCTGCAGTTACAGTACCGAAGGTAGCTGCTCCAAGTGAGCTCAATGCAGACAAGCATGTGGATGTCCTGACTCCCAGCCTGGTACTCTTCCTACTCTTCCTACTGGTTTATGGGGCCTCTTCAGAAGGCAGAGATTTGGTGCAGGTCTCCTTTCTCCAGTGTCTGTTCTTTGTTCGTGTCTGCCTGCATATCCTTCCAACAACTGTCTTTCTTGTGGCCCCCTTGGCATCGTGAGTCCAGGAGAGGACTCTCAGCCTGGCTGGAAGGTAACAGGAGCTACTGTTCCCATCAGCTTTGTGAGGTAGGGAAGTGATATCAATGCTATCCTTCTCTTCTCTCCTACATAAAGTCCTTTTAGGACCAAATTTGCTGTTCCACTTTCTCTTTCAGAGAAGACCACTTGCTCCCTTGTCATTACCTTGGCAGTGCCCTCTGTTACCTGAGGCTGCGCTAGCTCTGACCTCCCATTGCAACCCAATTGCCTCTCAGCTCAGCCTCCTCAGAGCTGGCTGGCTCTGGAGCAAGGCATTCATTCCTGGGAACATCCTAAAGTCTTCACAGAGCTAAGAATGTCATCCGTCAGCTTTCCACCATTCCACGTGTCCTGTCTACGGAGACACAAAAATATCCAGTGTTGCCAATGGGAGGAACCGTGTGCAAGGGTTACCTCACCCCCTGATACTGTGACCTGGTGTTGATGGGGGTGAGGAGGGGGAAGACTCCTTCCTCTCTTTTTGTGTGCTGACTGCTTGTCTAGCTGAGTAATTTATTAAGGTGTCAGTCATCATAATTTCACAGCAGCTTTCAGGAAAGATCAGATTATCTTAGTGCGACCTATGGGCTTCTTTCTGTCTGAAGTGATCTTCCTGTGTCAACAAAATGACTGGAAAATGAGGGTAAGGGCCATATATGTTCCCCACCTTCTGACTTGATGCATTCAGTGTGTCCTGAGTCAATGCAGAGGTGAAAAGTGGCCTCATTCTCCTTGGCACTGCAGCAAGATTTTTCAGGTCGTTTTGCACAGCCTGAGATTGTTTGATGCAGTGACCTGGAAGCATTAGGCGACAAACTCAATTTTTGAGTTCGGACCATTGAGGGAACTCAACAGTTCCACAGCGATGTTCTCAACCCTAAACTTCTGCATGTGGAAACAGGCAGAACTCTGTTAAATTGAAGTTGCTCTGTGTGAAAATGTATCTCAGTGTTTGGCTTTGCTGCATTCCCAGCGCACCTCTGTGGCCCTGAGCTGCAAACAGCATAACAAGAGAGTTACCCAAATGGGAATTTTATGGAAACCTTATGGAGATTGGATAGTTCATCTGGCTTTGTTTGCTTGAAACTTCTCTGCCTCTGATTGTATCAGGGAGGGAGGTATTTTTAAAGATAACACTAAGCCAACAGTTCCTGAAACCTTAAATTATCCCAGATGAGATGTAGACCAGCACAGCTAGAACTTGCTGAGGTTAAGGGCATGAGCTAATACTTTTTTATTGGGATTATTGGCAGAGAAATGTGGCAGGTGAGGAGAGCATCGGCTCATGATCTTCATAGCTATGTGATTAAAAAAAAAAAAAAAGGAACATCTGTAGAAACCATGAAGAATATTTGGCTGAGCAGAGCTGTAATGAGATGCATGTTCAACAGCGGGGCGTTTTCTGCCGGCAGCAGGACCTAGGAGAATTGGTTTCAGACTGTACAGAGTTAAAAGTAATTATCCAGTCCAGTGACTTATGATGGTTTTGTGGTGCTAAAAGGTCTTCGTCTGCCCAGATTGTGCAGGAGCCAGTAAAGATAGTTCTGGGCATAGAGGCAAGCTCTGTCCTAGGGAATTTAAAACTGAATAGAGAGATGAAAGATTGGTGAGGAAACAGCCTGCACCACTGCAGAGGTGGGGCTAGAACTAAATTTTCTGCGCTCTAGTGAATGCTCTGGCCACTTGGCCAAACTCACACTCTCCACAAACCAGCCTGATTTGCTTTATTTCAGCACGGAGTACCAAAAGTGGGGGAAAATGAGAAAGAGACAACAGGAGCAGAACTCTACCAGGCATCAGCAGAGAGTGAGCTGTACAGGAGCAATATCTCCAAACTGCCCAACAAATGCCTTCTAAACGTTGCCTGCTGGTTTTAAGCTTGCAGATTGCTCCATTTTCCCCGTCTCTCCTTTTTCCTGGCAGCACCATACTTTTCTTGTGATATCTTCTTTACTTTCTCACAGCCTGGTCACTCTTAGCACTGGAATGTTTTGCTTTCCAGTTCCACTCTAATCCCTGATTTCCCTGCTTGATCATGTCACTTTAACCCTCCACTGAATCTTTTCCTTTGATTTTCTTATAGTAGCTTTTCCCTCTTTCTGCTGTGGTACTAGAGAATGCTCATCCCTGTGTGCAAACTCCATCAGGTGTTTTGGGGGCTGTGACCTTTATGAAGGACACAACCTATGCCCTTAATTCTTCCCAGGTGAAAACGTACACCAAGGTGAGCTTGGTGAAAGGTGGTCCAAGAAAGAGTAAGAAAAGCATGAATATGAAAGCAGGAGAAATGGTCACGCTTCCCTCCAGTGCTCTCCTAGCCTCCAACATCGCAATGTAGGAACTTCTAGAACAGGAGTGCCATGCTTTCCCCTTCTGCAAACTTCTCTACAGCTGTCTAGGTGAGTGTGGAGGAACAAGCACAGAGCAGTCAGGAAACTTGGGCTAAGTGAAGAGGAGGCTCTCTGTGCAATGTGGAGCTTTACCAATTATTTATACTCAGGCTGCTGGGCAACCGAGCTCCTCTCTCACTGGGATGTTAGCAGATCTCTGCAAATAAGCAAGATGGAGCTTATGGTAAGAACTCTGAGGTTGGAGTGGAGCTGTTTTGGAGCTGGACCACGATTCCTGCCTGGGAGTGACCCTGTTGTAGCGTAGTGTGTGCTGCTGCTCTCACTTGTAAGAGCGAGCAAATTGAGAGCATGGTGCTTTGCCAAGTTCTGAGTAGCCTCAGAGCTGTATGTGCTCGTTGAGCAGAGCTGTGTGCACAGCAGATGAAGCTATCAGAGAAAAACTGATTCCTTCCAGATCCCTTCTCTCCATCTAAAGATTGTTATGAATGTGGTATCACTCTTCAGTGCTTATCTGTCTCTTGCCCCTGTCCCCTGACTTTACTCTGCATGGATTTGGCATTGGGAGCAATTATAGCATGATCTCAATGTGGTTTTCATTACAGCATTAGCAAAACATCTCTTATTTATGGGTCTTTCTCGTAGGCAGTTTCTCTAGCTCAGAGAGTGTTCCAGTGTCTTTCTACATTCCTATCTCCCCACAAAATGGGTTTGAAATAAAAACTTTGCTCTCCGAGTTGTCACAAGGAGCGGCATAAGAGGAGCAGTCAGCCAGGAGGAACAGAGACTGCACTTTGGTGGGTGGTGCAGAGAACTGGGCGGTATTTTGTCTCATCTGAGGTGACAGAGGGACAATGGAAGTGCTCAGGCTCCTGGAGGCTCAGGGCTACCAGTCTCCTGTGGGCTGGGGTACAGAGAACAGCCTTCTTAGCACAGAGCTTCCTGAGGGAGTCTTATATGAGAGCAGCTGGACTCCCTCCGAACGTGGCTGCACAAGTCTAATCAATTGGAGTCTTCTCTCCTGCAGAAACAGAAGATGAGGTCAAAGCGTTTTCTGAGACGTGCTTTAATTGAACACAAATCATAAATACAGGGATAACAGAAGGAAATGCGTAGTACAAAATATATGGGAAGTTTGGCAAACAGCTTTTGCAGCCTTTCCTGGACTAAAATATCGCTTGATATTGCGAGTCCAGCAATCAGCACTTGTGGTGGCAATTTGAAAATGTACTTTCTTGAACTCTTCCAAAAGGGATCGTTGCAGCCAGGTTTCAGTAAGCCAGTCGATTCTTGGATGAACCATTAACCAAAGCAAAGGCTGTTAATTTTACCTTGGTTACATGGCTAAAAGAAAGTGCCATCTGTCTTGGTCACCTTCTTTGGGGTTTTATACCTCTCTTTTATTGAGGTTCTGTCTTCTGTGTTAAAACCTCATGCATATATAGAGGCTTTTATTATTATGGTTGGGAAGTACTCCAAGTCCTGGCTTGCCAAAAGGTTACACCCTGCTAATGGCAAGAGAATCTATTCACTAATGCTGGGAATAATAGATTTTACAGGCTGCAGATAGTTGTTGAAAGGTGTAGGAATGCTGGATAGTGAATAACAGGAATTTGAGCAGTAGAAAGTACCTTGTTGAAAGGGCATCGACAGAAATCAGATGTGTTTTTGAGAGGTGTTTGACCCTTCGCCTTTCCTGCACACTACTCTGAATAGCTTATGCCTCAGGACTAACTAGGTTTAGTAGCCTGTGCGTGCTGTGTCCTGGGGGTTATACAGCAGGAACCTCATTTTGCTTGATGGAGTGATTAGAGGTGTATAGGAAAGGAGCAAACTGTGCTCATTTCTGTGGGCAGACTTTCTCAAATGTGAGGCACTGCAATACTTCTTGAAGATATCCAAGCTCTGCCCTTGGTTGGTGTCTGAGATGTGATCAAGGCCTGGGGATCCTTCCTTTAACATCGGCGCAGGAGACAGAGTGATTTCTTCACGGCCACAAGGCAAGCTCAGGGCCAAGTCGAGGACAGAAATCTCTTCCTGGGCAGCAAAGTGAACGACATGGGGTGGAGCGCTCCGCCCCCTGCTTTCCCCAGCTCTTCCACTCCTATTGACAGCTGAGAGGAGTCCAAACCACAGAACTCATATTTTGGCAGAAGATCTAGAGTTGGGGAGCAGTCAGGCCCATCTCTTACTGCACGGCAATACAGTGGGGGTTTTCTGAAGCAGATGAGAAAAGCCACGTTCTTTCAAATGCATCCTGCAGATACAGAGGCAATAGCAGATGAGAAGTGCTGTTTTGTTTGGTTTGCCTATGTAAGTTTTCCAGGAAGGCGTCAGATGGCCAGAGTTATGCAAACTAAATGGATCTTCTTTTGTTTAGAGCGAAGGAAAATAGTCACTCATTTTTGTGGTGAAACACAAACATTCTCCAAACAAAATAATCTCTCCCTGTAGCCAGCCTGACCAGCCTGGAGTTCCCTCTTGGGACTCAGTCTGATAAACTTTTGAGAGAGGCAGAGACTTTAATGGAAGTTGGGGGTGGGAAAGGAGAGAAAGAGAAACAAAAAGCTGATGAGATCTAAATAAAAGGCTTTGCAAAATTAAGCCAGCTTTGATTTTAGTGGATGCTGGCATGGAGAATTGCTTGGCCTTTGCTGGCAGTGTTAGTGAAAGAGAAAATAGGACATTGGTCTTCATCCTCCTGGCATATGTGTGCTGAGACAATGTCGTAAATTTATGGGAGTTCATGATATCTTCATAACTCGAGGCGAGGACAGAACTGCAGGGGCAGATTCTCCACCACGGTGGGAAATGCCACCGGTGGATTTGGTAACTCCATTGCAAAATGGAGCGCCTGTGTGTGATGCAAGCTCATCATAAACCCAGTGCCTGTGCTGCAGGCAATAGGAAGTGCGGGATGTGCATTGTATCACTACCCTGCGTGCTTCAAATGCCTGTTGTCTGTGCATCTCTTAATGAGGAAACTGTTTTCTAGATAGTACGAGGCTAGCAAAGGAATACTCCATGCTACAAACATCTGCTCCTAATGTTGAGCGTAGTGGAAATGTTCTATGTGTCCTTGCACTCAGGCTGTGGGAAAACAGCAATAATAAGGTGCTTGCCAGGCCAGCAGCCGGAGCAGGGATCTAGAGGGATCCCAGGAGCTTGGAGACTGCTTGCAGTAGGTGAGCCATGATGCAGAAGCGAAGCCTGTGTGTGAAAACCATATGGCTGGAGAAAATGTTTCACTTTCAGCTGTTTGCCCGTGTCAGCCCTTAACAAAATAACTGCTGCGGGTAACCCAAAAATTCCAGTGTGTATATGTAGGCATGGGATTTGCTGGAAGCTGGAAATGTAAGAAAAACTTCAGGGAAGGTTACAACTTTTCATTACCATTTAATTTTATACTTTTTTTTTTTTAATGGAGTGTAAAAAATAAACATTATTTCCTCAGGCAGGTTAGGAAACCTTCTATATTGTTGCCAAAACGAAGAAACGCACCAGGAGGAAATGGGGATTATAAAGTGTGATAGGAATTACTAGAGCAATATTACTGCTTTCTAAAATTTTGTATTCAGTGGAAAGCTCTCTTTTTGGAATGTCTGGGAAATCACGCTTGACTTGGTTGAGTCCTCCTTCTGCATGAGAGGACAGACTCCTGCAGTCTGCAACTCTTATCTTTAAGCCTCATCCACTGGAGTAAAATACTGTGAAACCCTGAACTAACCCCTGAAAATGGGGCCAGGACCAATAGTGCTCTGCTGTTCTTGCCCTCATCATTGCTAGACACCATCCGTGTCTCAGCAGCCAAGTGAAGAATGAACCAGGCTCACAGCTGATGCAGAAATCACTCCAGAGAAGGTTGCCACATTCCCTTTGGCTTGTGACTCTTCATGGCTTTTTCTCTTTCCACTGGCACCTGAAATGCAACTGCAACTTGCACAAGTTTCCTCAAAAACAAATGACCAGATGGTCAGAACAGTTCAGCTCTTCATTAGATTGCTAAACAATTTAGTTAAATTTTATCCTTGCTCCTTTCTGTTCCCTGTTGCTGTCAGTGAGGCACTGAATACCGTGACCTTGCTCCCATGTCACCAGTGTTATGTGTGCCCTGGGCAGTTCCTCGAGTGCACTCTACAGTGGTGAGGAGCCCTCAGATGGTCAGAGCCCCAGGTTTGCTGTCTGCATTCCAAACAGCAAAGCGAGGTGCTGATGAAGTGTACTCCTGTTTCAATACGGCCCCAGAGAATGAAGGCCTCTTCCACTCTGATATACCGAGATAAGATTCCAGACTTGGGTTGAAGATGAGATTTGAAACACACAGGTTGAAGAGGTGAAGAGGAAGGAGAGGAGGCACTTTCTAACAAAATGAGAATTTTAATGGGATTTCTAAGATTTGGCTAGAAGTCATTTCAGATCTATAAACATCTCTATAGAAGGCCCTAGACATGGGTATTCCTACAGGTCGTAGAAAGCTTTCTGATGCAGTGACATGCTTCTGGAAAATGCTGATCCAGCAGAATCAACGCCTTCTATGGGAATATGTGGCTTCCAGCCCAAAAAACTAAACCCCAGCCAGCCNGCTGGAGCGGGTCCAGAGGAGAGAGACCAGACTGGGGAAGGGACTGGAGGGGAAATCTTACGAGGAGAGGCTGAGGGAGCTGGGTCTGTTCAGCCTGGAGAAGTGGAGGCTCAGGGGGGACCTTCTCACTCTCTCCAACTCAATGAAGGGAAGGTGTAGACAGCAGGGGGATGGGCTCTTCTCCCAGGCAATTTGTGCCAGGATGAGAGGGCCCGGCCTGAAGCTGCACCAGGGGAGGTTCAGGTTGGGTATTCAGAGGCACTTCCTCACAAAAGGCGTTATAAAACACTGGAACGGACTGGCCAGGGAGGTGGTGGAGTCACCGTCCCTGGAGGTGTTTAAGGCCAGACTGGATGCCACACTTAGTGGCAGGGTTTAGCTGAGTGGTGGTGGTAGGTCATAGGCTGGACTCAATGATCTCAGAGGTCTTTTCCAGCCTTAATTATTCTATGATTCTACGGTGTGGGTGATGCGCAGTACAGGGCTTCTGGTCACCCTGAGGCATTTGGCTCTGCAGGGGCTGGTAGTCCTCAGGCAGCTTCCATGAGGGCTTTGCAAAGAAATGAGGAAGGAGGGTCAGCTGCCACATTCCCCCATCTTTCTCAGAGGGGTAAATACAAGGTGTTGAGGTTCTTTTCCAGAGGTGCAGGGTATCTCCTCTTATCTTGTATTTACTCCGTAAATCCGTGGGCTCCATTCTGAGAACAGAACAGAACAACAGCTGTGCAGTAGCTCTTTTTCCTTTACACACTGTTTGATCTTGCTTATGTAGCAAGAACAAGATAAAACATTCCTTGCATGGTCTTTAAAGCCTTTATTACTGATCTGGTAATAAATCTCAATCTTTCTTTTTTTCAGATGAGAAGCCTTTTGTTGTGGAAGACACCTATTTACTCTGCCCAGCACCTGTGCTACGAGAAGTTGGCATGTATGTATTTCCTACATACTCATATTTTCTTTGCCTGTGGGAAGATGAGTCTGCCTCATCTTGCTATGCTCTGTTGTTCTTATGTGCATCTAACTCTGCCACTGTCACTTGTGCTTGTGGGGTAATTGTCAGTTGTGCATTGGAGCAGAGGGGAGAGAGCACATCAGGGTGAATTAACCTGCATCACAGGCTTTTCTGTGCATCAGGAGCCCAGGTTATAGGGGATATTATCTAGGAGAGGATTGTGGTTGGATAGGAGGGTAGGGTTGACTTGTTTCTTGTGGGTTTTTTTTTCCAGGGAAGCAGCTCTTCAAGTCAGTATGAACGACGGTCTGAGCTTCATCTCTAGCTCTGTCATCATCTCCAGCACTCACTGTGTAAGTTTTGGTCCATGTGCCTGAAATGGTTCAGTAGGGTGTTGATACTTAGCAACAGATAAATTTGTTAACGCCTGTATTAAGGCTTCCAAGTTGAGTAAGGCCGGTGTGTGAAGGACCTGTTTCCCTCTTTCAAAGGTGAGCAACGTGACATTTTGTGTGTTGCCTGTGCCATGATGTGGCAAAGTTCTTGAGTCTTCAGGAAACACCTCAGGCTCCTTGTCTGCTGTAGGACACAGACCAGAACAGGCCTAGCAGCCGGTGCTTTGCACAGTGAACAAGAAGCAGGTCTGCTGGCTTCCTTAGAGAGTGTCTCCTCTACAGCAACCACGCTGCTAATTATGAAAGGTGCATGGCAGTTGGGCTCCCACCCCTTGTCTGGTGACCTGTATGGCTGCCAAAAAAATTCTCTGCTGAAGTTGCCAGCTTGTGGCTACTTCCTTCCAGGCTACTTCCTTCACTGCCAGGGGTGAATTACTGTGCTTGGTCTCTGGTGGAATCGGGGAAAGGATGGTGAAACCACTTATAATTCATGGTATTGCTGAAGATGCTGCTTCTGCTAAGTGATGGCTGGGGAATAGAGCATGAAATGTTGTGTGCTGAAGGAGACAGTGGAGGAATTAATTTTGAGTTCAGATCAGTTCTTCATGCTTCAGTGTATTCAGCTCTTATTCATGTATTGGAAGACCTATCTTCTGTACAGGGAGAGGTTGAGGTGCTGCTTTCCTTCTCCCAGGTACTGACTTACACTGTTTTGGGGGAAGCCAGAGACAATCTTGTCAGAAAGACTTGAAAAATCTGTCCACAGCTTCTTTCCTCCCTCTTCAATAAAGGCACATGGTGTTTCTGTACAGAAAAAGGGAAAGGCTGGGTTGTCTAACAGCAGGTTACTAGCAGTCTTCTGTGGCCCACAAAGGCTGATGCACAAGCTGAGAAAAGTCCTTTGAGTCACTTACTCTTGATACTTGTTCAACAAGGACAAGGTTGTTTGGAAAGACGGTTTTCAGAGCTCACATGACGGGTTATGTTCCAAAAGGTACAAAGAATTCCTTATGCCTTAAAAGAAGGGAATTTATTTTGTTAGTTAATTCTTTGGTTCAAATTCACTTTGCTTACTGGCAAAAATGTGCTTACATGTTGTCAGCAAATTACAGGAAGATTTTCCTATGTTTTGTTCATATGAGGCAAGACCTGGGAAAGAATTTTTAGAGAAAAGCTATTGCTTCCTGATATACTTTCTTCCGGGGACAGGGTTGTTATTTCTAGGCTACAGGAGATGACATATCTGTTGCTTTTTTATTGTTTTAATAGCTATAAGGAACCTTTTGAACATGCAGGTGTTCCACAGCAGCACCTACTGCTCTGATGGCTCCAGACTGGGAAACTGGGTTTGCAGTGCAACTAAACAGAGAGAATCCAAACCCAAATCCTACATTCAAACCTAGGTGCAACAACATTCAGTGGCTGCTTTGAAAATTATATCACAGGCTTCACTAATTGAGGAAGTTTCTTCTGAGTAAACAAGCATTTTGTCATTATAGTAGCATTTATTTTCAAGTACTTTTTACAGACAAAACTGTTTACCAAGACTGAAATCCGCTCTTCAGGTTACAAGGGCTCCAGTCCTGGAAATACCAGGGCGCAAAATGTGCACCAAATGACTTGTTTAATTGAGTGCAGACCTGAAAGTGGGGGCTGGTTGAGGATCTGCAGCTGAAGAGGGACAGGCAGAGAGCTGTGGAATGAGCTCTTAGGAACAAATAGGGAACAAGCTAAGATTGTCCTGCTTGTGTGCAAATTAGCACTCAGTGCTTTGGCTTTCCGCTCTGTGCTATGTTTCAGAGATTATCAGGTTTGGAAAGAGTCTGGAGTGTCGTCTTCCAAAAGCTCCCCACATGGCAATCGGCGGTGACTTGACATGGCAGCCCCACGCTCGCTTTGATGCGAGTGCCTTGAACACCCAACCCGTTGCTCTCCAGAAATGGCAGCAACGAAGCAAGGGGCTTGTCAACCTGATAAGGGTTGTCATTTCTTTAGTTTCTTATGTAGCTCCACAACAAAACTTTCCTGTGCCGCACGTAAATACACAACAAAACTTTCCTGTGCCACACATAAATAATCAGCAAGTGTCTCATTTTCTCTAAGAATAATGACCCCTGTCCTATTCTGTGAACTACCCATTTTCAAGGACTATCTCCAGGTAACCCAAGGAGGAAAAGTGGGGGTTTTTTCCAATTTTTGTAGCAGACAAAATTTCCAGCAAGTAATGACCAAGAATAAACAGTCAGAAAAGTCAGTCAGACTTTGACTCCTAAGTTATGGATGTGGGTGTTTGAAGATCAGGACAAATAGAGCCTAGACTTTGAACTATCTAATAAGCTTTTTTATCACCCTAGCTAACAAAAATGTTAATGTAGGCTTTTCATGCTAAAGAAACTGGGCCAGTTTTTCATAGGTTAATAGAGCAAAGCTATTTTATGCTAGCATAGGTCCTGGCCTTTATTTGATATCTAAAGGCTCCCAGGAATGAGGCAGCCACAGGAATGCCAGTTTTCTTGAGCACTGAAAACTGTATGAGAAAGAAAACGCTTTTCATCTTAGACAGCAAGTCACTTTTTGGAAAGAAAGAAGGGTTCAAAGCCTTTGCCTTTTCTAGAAGCACGTCACAGCTTCGGTGTGGTAGCTCAGCGCAACCTGACTCCTGCCACTGCCACGAGCAGGGAGGGAAGAGCGCTTAGTACTCCTGTGCTCACATTGTGCTTTCTAACACCGAGTGCCTGCTGCAGAAAATGGGATGCTGGGAATTTTTCCTTTGCCCAGTGCCGTAATTTGTGTGAGGTTGCCAGTTAAAGTGCTTTTCACAAACTGTGTTGCCTTCGTATGCAAGTACTGAGCGCGTGGCAGGGAGTGTTCAGTGCACTTGCCTCCTGTAGGAACCATCACTAGTTTGTGTCTCTGAGTGCAGTAATGCACATCGCTCTCTGGTATAAACTGACTCCCTCCAGGAACTGAGCTTTTGCTTGAGCCCACATCGCCGAACTGAAGTAATTATTTGCATTTTTTCCCCTTGAGGTGTAAAATCCGCTGTGGCATTTCAAGAGAGAGAAAATGAGGGAAGGTTGGGAATGAAGATGTACATAATGGGTGATTTCATCTCCACCTTAGTCTGAGAGACGTTTAAATACTTCTTGATTTCCAGCATTAACTTGTCAAAGCTGCCAACACCAAATCTGACATCACTGTTTGAACACGGGTTGGGGTGTGGGGGTTTTGTTTTGCTTAAAGGAGTCATCCAGTCAGCTAAAACAGCCTCCAAGCTCCTACCTATGCTTTCAGATCTGGGTACTTTGGAATCCTCTTCCCGGACTGCAGGTGTTCTGTTGTTCTTTGAGGGACTTCTTGTTTCCCCAGCTTTCCATTGCCTGAAATGTGGCAAGCCTCAAGGCTTGCAGCCCCCAAAATGCTGGAAGAGGTGTCAGAAATTAAATGGTATGGAGTCTGTTGTATTCTGCCTTTTGCTAATTAAGCAAAGTTGTGTACATCAGAGTAGAGGTG
>WEIS01088321.1:910-29221 GCA_013389965.1 Todus mexicanus | reverse complement strand
TTTTGTTCAACGACAAATCATTAGGAAACCAGTAAATAATGTTGAAAATTAGGATTTTGTCCCTTCCTAAACTCCCATCAAGACAGCAGCCAAAAAACCGGAGTAAGTCAGGGTGCCTTTGAAGATATTTAATTAAAATCTAATCCCACATTCTTAAAGGCTCACATAAATTAAGCTGTCATTCAGGAGATTTATGCATTCCCATTTGCATATTACATACAATTCATCAATTACTCATGTTTGAAAGCAATGCCTTTCTCCGGGAGCGGGGCTGCCAACGGTGCCAACAGGCGCACGGAGACGCGCCGCCGGCACCGCCGAGAAAGCCGCCTCCATCTGCCGAGCCGCCGCTGCCGTCACGCACCGCCCCGAGCGCGCTCACAGGTACCTCTCTCCAACATGATGGATTCTTTTCAGCTCGATCTGTCAGCTGAAAATGAACATTTGAGGGAGTCTTCAAGCAACGGGACCAGAGAGTCAATATTCTTCCTATCACAGAGGGAAGTTTCACACAACACCCGCAAAGTCACCCAATTCTGCTGCAGGAAGCCAAGCCCCGCTCCTGGGTTGTCCCATATAGTAACGTGTCTAGACCTAGGAAGTTTTCCCGGTGCTTTTCTAGAGCTTTTAAAATATTCTTACATAAGCCTGGCTCATATATACATATGGAACATTTTGTTTTAAAAGCATCATCACCAGTGCCAGCTAAATGAGAATGGATTCACAGTTGCTTTATATTCTAACACCAGTACCTGCATGGACTGGTACCAGCATGGGAGCAGAGCAGGCACCAAAGTGCCCAAACACACATTGGACATTCCCCAGCCTATCTGAACCATCCTCCTTCATCCCTACAGCTCCTTTCTCCTGGATGTGCATTTGTCACAGTCCAGTATCATTTTCCTTATTCACACACCTGGAGTCACACAATGACAGGATGATCAGAGCTTTAATGAAGAATCCCCTCTGAGAAATCATGACAACATGGCCTACATGAAAACGAGAGGCTCAGACATCACATGAACAAAAACCAAACCAAATACCAGCTTCTGGGGAGACCTTATAGCGGCATTCCAGCAGCTGAAGGGGCCCTACAAGAAGGTTGGGGCTTTTTACAAGGGCTTGTAGCAATAGGATGAAGGGTAACAGCTTCAAGCTGGAAAAGGGTAGATTTAGACTAGGTATTAGGAAGAAAATATTTACAGTGAGGGTGGTGAGATGCTGGTACAGGTTACTTAGGGAAGCTGTGGATGCTCCATCACTGGATGTGTTCAGACCAGGCTGGATGAGGACTTGAGCAACCTGCTCTAGTGGGAGGTGTCCCTGCCATGGCAGGGGGGCTGGAACAAGATGATCTTTAAGGTCCTTCCAACCCAAACCATTCTATGATTCTGTTTCCATATCCTGCTTCTAAATCAGTTTTTTACTCTTTGTTTTTTAGACTTTATACATGACTGTTAAGCATCACCCGTGGCCATGGCTTCACGTAAGAGCAGCAGCAAAACAAAACACCTCTCCTCCTGCTGTTCTTTCTTCCTAGAAATGCATCTTGGGTTTTTTTGTCTGAATTAATACACTGATTACAAACGTACCAAGGGACAAAACTGCCAAGAGAAGGAGGCGCTTTGAAAGGTTCTCACACAGCTCTGGCAACTAAGCCCTGACCTGCACCCCATCTGCTGGCCAAGCCCGAGACCTTTGGGAGCCAACGCTGATAATTGCACAAACCCACTCAGCTTCGTTAATGGCAGCTTCAATCAGGTCTTCAATTCAGATCTCAGAAGGTGAAAGGCTAATGCAATAACCACTTGTTACCCTGTCTTGCTATCAAGATGCTGCTTGTATCTTACAGTCACTGGGGTTTTGCTCCATTTATTGTATTCTTATTATTATCCTATTAAAACTAGCCTATTATTTAGGTTTATTTATTTATTTATCTAGTGTTTATTTATTTATCTAGTATTTATTTATTAATGTGCTTATTTTCCGTATTAGAAGCCAGCTCCTGCCTCTCCAAGACAATTTTTGACAGCTGAAGAATCAGTGGAATTGTTAAAATCCCACGAAAGCAACCCTGACACAAGCGACTGAGAAAGAGATTTTCAAGTTCACGTTTTTCAACAGCCTTGACTTAACTTGCTATCTGTTGTCAACTCTCTTTTAACTTGGATTTTAGAGAAACTGTTGGCTGAGAAGGGAAGGAAAAATAATTGTTTCCACATCAGTCATCACTGCAAGATTATCAAGATTATATCTAAGACAAAATAAATCTACACATTTCTACAGTAGTAGCAGAATAGTCTAGGGGGAAAAAAATACAGGAGCTGCTAACCCCAAGCTGCTGTATTGTTTAGAAGGAGCTGGTTTAAAGAAGCACAAAACGGTGAAATCACCCACTTGTGGCAGATGGGGAGGTCTCCCATCACCTCCTCAGATGCATTCAGCACCCCTCACAGAGCATCTTCTCCAACCCTTCATTTCAGGAAGGGATGTCACCACTCTCCTGATTGACTGACACGTTTTCTTTACCAGTGTTTTATAAACAGAACATCTAATAATGGCGTTTCGCTCGGGGCGGGGCATTTATCTGTGCTTGTTCCATGATGACTTGTCACAACACAGGAGCGGCACAGTCACTCAGACGGTGCAGAGACATCCTCCCCTACCTCTCCAGAAAGCTTCGTCTTACATGTGATGCTCATCCCCAGCTCTGGAATAGCTGAGCTTCGCAAAAAACCTAACAAATCTGGAACGGAGAAGTGTTTTTCTAAAAAACTGGTATTATTTCTTTGTATAATACTAAAATGCGATTATATATACACATATATATGAGAAAATAAAACATACTCCAAAACGCATCTGTAAGATGATCAACATACAGAGGTTACAAATACATAAAGGAGGCAAAAGCTCCAGAACCTCGTGAACCGTCCATGGAGAGAACCTAAGAAACTGTGGCTGTCATAGAGCGTTAAAGATGAAAATCAGGGAGAAAGGTCACTGCCCGGTACCCCTCAGCTTGGCTCAGTTGGCAGAAGCCTTTGAAACACCCCCCTGAGCCAAGCAGACGTGCTGGGAGCACTGATTTCTGCCCACTGGACATCTTCATCTCTGGCCACATCCCTCCTGAGAGGCCCATCTCATGTGTGCTCAATAGCAGCATCAACTTTGTCACTACCAAATAGACTCATCCTGGTTTTTCCACTTTTCCAATAAGTTCCTTCTCTTTTTCCAAACCAAAAAATATGGATTTATAGGAAATCGAGTCTTTGTGAATGTAACAGCCATGCTTTGGGTTGTCCTCTCTAGTTTAATCACAAAAATACAGTGTCACCCGATTAGCTGAACAATACCTGGATGTCTTAAACTCTTGCAAGTAGCCACATCATGAGCAAGTAGCACTGACTATTTCTCATTCATCACATACATCCTTCGTGTCACAGGCCGCTGGGAATTGCTTTTTCTTCCCATGAAGTTAGGCGGTGTTAAAATGAGGGGGGAGAAAGCCATTTAAGCACTCATTAGATTGGAAGGTGACACCTACAAACATCTGGCTTCAAAACAGAAAACGAAAACTCTGCCGAATTAATGGCTTTCCATACGTTAATGCCCCTCGCATTTTTACTACAGAAACATTAAACTCAAGTTTTTAAAATTTAAATAATGCTAAACCACATCTACAGTTTCCTTCCGACAGCTCACACAGACAGATGGCTCAAGCCATAACTTCAAATCAGAAGACGGCTCCTCTGGTTCCTGAAGTAGATCATCCTGGAGCTTCTGTCATGAAAGGCTTTCCTGGCTTTCACCTTCAATATTTCTCTCTCAGGGAAAAAAAAAAATAAAATGCAACTAATGGCCAACCCCCCAGGGTATGCTGCAAAGTTAAGTCTCAAGCTGAGATGTCCAAACTACTTGTCAGTAAATTACGTGTGCACCTTTTACATCAACAATAATAATTCGCAGGAACGTGCCATTTTACCTGTACAACCGTGACAAGAAAGTACATTCGTAGGTATTTCAATATTCTCTACATTCCAGCAAATTACATTTCACATTTTAATTTTCATTTTTCAATTAAAGACTAAAGCCTAAGCCAGCTATAGATTTCCACCGAGGTTTGGAACTGGCTGGCAGCCAGTTGAAGCCATCAGTACTCCTTTCTGCTAAGGAAAAACCACGGGATGGTCATTTCTAGAACAATTTCTACATTTTTAACATTTGACATAGGCAAAGGATGTCGCGTCAAAAGCAATCAGGAGACAGAGTAGAACTACACACCACTCTTGCACAGCTATCCATTCATTTCACTTATTCCTTTAGCTGAGAAAAGTAAAGAAATTAATCCTTATTATCTTCAAAGATTTCCGCCTACCTGCTCTATGTAATTAACAGGAGCTAAGTGCAATAGGAAACCACTGCTCAGGTGGGATTTTTGAGATCAAATTCCCTTTTTCCCCTTCAGGAAAGGTTAAGCTTTCAGGAATGGGCACACATCCACGCTGAGAATTCTCATCATTTACCTGCATTATAATCAGGAGAAATTTATATGGTCTAACACCAAAACCAACACTGCCTCAGCACCTTTTTTTGCAAGAAATGGGAATTTTCACTGGAGAATGAAATGTGGATTATTTGTTCTGAAAACATAAAATTTAAAGAATTTAAATAAAAAAGAAAGAGGTGAGGAATGACTGACTCAGATCACAGGGAATCCTGGCTAATGTAACTATAGCTTAGTTGATCCTGGTGCATTTGAAACCACATCAGCATCCGGGATTTGATTTTTGTTCTCTCCCACAGTTTCATTTTGTGCCTCCTACTTTAGATATTAAATTTTTCAATCATCATCCTTTGATGTCGTCTCAGTTTAATGTAACAGCAATACAAACACGGCTGATTCGCAAGAGTTTTCTCACCACAGTTGTCACCTCAGTATCGTCATTTGCCAAGGCTTTTGTCCAAGTGCAAGTCAGGAGGGATTTTATTTTCACCTCCAGGTTGGTTTTCCTTCAGCAATATGTTCGTGAGCTGCTGCACCTTGTCTTTGGTTACCACAGGAAAGTCTTGGCTAACAGGCAAGTTCTGCAATACTCTAAAAACCATCAGGCTTGGGCTTGGACTCTCTTTGGCTGTTGACCAAAAACATTTTTATCTCCAGCTCTCATGAACTTCCTCTGGAGCGCGTTGAGCAGCATCGCTCATGAGGAGAACAGCTGCTTTGGTTGGTTATGAATGAAGAGGGAGACCCTATCTGGGTCCTAAGATCTTAGATGGTTCGCACTCAACTGGCCTGAGAAGCAAACCAGGAACGACATGTACACCCCCACACTCTACAAGTTGCAGCACATATAATGCTCTACGTTGCGCTTTTGCACAGGATGAAAATGAGCCATTAGAGGCTGGTGAGCCCTACAAGCTACTGAGCAAGGCCCCACGAGATTCAAACGGCTCTAAAGAGACCCCAAATCCACTTTTTTCCTTGATCCTGGCAAAAGATAAGTCAGAAATGAAGGTATTCAGAGGTGACCCCCAAAACTGGTGCCTCAGGTTCCCGCCAGCATCTTTCTGTATTTTTTTTTTAATTAACCGTACAAAAATCAGATGCATGGCATTGACATAGAGTTCACAGGTTAAGAACTTAAAGAAACTTCTGGTGACAAGGCACACGCACCCTGAGATTTGGTTTTGTACAATAAGCATTCTTCAGAGAAGTAGTAAGTTGAGGGAATCTCAACTCATTTCCAGCTCTGATGGCAGGAGTTGCTTGACTAATGCTAGTTTATTCAGACTCTGCTCCATTTTTTAATGACTTATTTAATCCAAATTAATCTCATTCTTTTGAGAAGGGAAAATGGAATCATCTTCTTAATAGGTGAGAAACTACCACCCACCGTAGAAGAAGCAAACAGTAAAAGCACAGTATGTCAAGACAAATTTAGATCCTCCTCCTCCTCGCTTCATGGTGCAATGTCCAAGAAAAAACATATTATGTTACTTGTATGAATTGGTAATTTCATCCCAGAAAGTAAAGAAGAAGATAAACATTTTCTGTTTGTTTTTCACTTTCACAGCAACACCATCCTTACTTGCTTCTAGATGGTCACATTTTGCTGACATTTACAAACATTTCATGTTGATCTTACATGGGTCACATCAATCATCTATACAGTTTCAATGACACTTTGTTAAATAAACTGTCATGAAAGATTTATAGAGAATTTGATAAAAGTAAAGAAGATGTAGTTTAGCTTTTAAAGATGCATTACCCCTTTTCTGAGGTGTAATATCAGCTCTAAAATACCATTAAGCTTTTCTAGCAGGAGATGAAGTGAGAAAATAAAATGCACTCTTTCATCAGCACTCGCTTATTTGCATCTCCTGTGCTTCTACAAAACGCTGACAACAAATCACCTGGAGCATTCGCGGAGGAAAAGGGAACCTCATCCACTTTTGGGGGGCTCTGTTTGTCTTTACTAAAGCTTTGCAGAAGTCATTAATGTCCTAACACAGTATCTGAGCAAAAATGACCTTCAGAGTAAGGAAAAAACCACAACACAAAACCCAAACCAAAACTCTACTTGAGATTAATCTCTTTTTTGAAGGTAAACTGATATTCCCCAAGTCTCTCTCTCAAAACAGGGGATGCAGACAAGTAACACACTTCCATTAAAAACCTTCTTTAGATAAACATGGTCTACAGCACACTCATTAAGATGCATTTCGATTTTCAGACTTTCCTGTCTCGTATCAATTTAGTATTTGATAGCAGTTAACAACGGTCTCACTGTTGGGAAGGGCCTTCACCATTCTTGGGTCACCAAGAAAGAATCCAAGTTGGAAAAAACCTCTTTTGGTCAGTTTTCCAGCACTGACTGATCTAGTTACAAAAGCAATTATTTGCTCCATGTCTCACTTATCTGTAAAGTCCTCCCTGCCGCTACTCTTCTGCTTGTTAAAGAGCGCTAGCAAGGAAGCCAGCGTGGGAAGATGTTCTCCATTGCACTCAAAAACTAGAAGTGATAAATTAACACTTCCAGGAAAAAAAAAAATATCAAGACAAGGAATCTTTCACTTTTCAAAGACCATTAATTTTTGACACCAAGAGGAGTGCACAATATATTCCTAAACCCCTTCTGTACTTAAAGGGTCTGACGTCTACTGACCATCACAACTGTGTCAGGTTTTGCATCTTCCCTCTACAAGAGTTCCTGTCACCTTCATGTAGCTTCCCCATCCCAAAAGTCCCGCACGAAAGGTCAAACAGTGGATGAACCCACTGCTCAGGCAAATAATTCAAGAAAACCAAGTACTATGTCAGCAGCGAAGGTTTCTTCAAAAGAAATGGAATTATAAAATGATGCTGGATTTCCTAGACAATATCTAGGACCAAAAGAAAGCCGAGGTAGGTGTAGTGGTACAAGGCACTCGATAGAAAGCCCTGGCAGATCAATCTCCCACTAGTTTGGGAGAATAACGGCCACAAATGCAACACAGTTACTTTGAAGGTTTTCTTCTACACTATTTTCCTCCACCTTATGCTTTTGGGATCAACAACAGAAGTACAAAACATATAGCATAATTTTACATCTAGCCGGGCAGGAAAGGCTGTACTTCATTTACGTTATGATTATGATTTTACTACCTATGGTCTTCAGACCTTCTATACAAGTATCTTCAACATCTGTTTCACGGTAGAAGGATAATACTGTGTTCTTCAACTAGTATCACAGGGCTGACCTCACACAACTTCAATCCACTCCATCTTCCTTCTACCACACCACGTCACGCCGGGACGTTGGGCGAGTGACTGGGTGTGCAGGTTGCGTTGTCTCACACACGGACTCTGAGCTCATCTCTGCAGACTTCATGGGGAACAGCACCTTGGCAGCTGGACTGCATGAACTAACTTTTTTTAAAGCGACAAAAGAGAGATGCATCGTATCTATTCCAAGTGTTATACAGAAAATTGAAAGAGTCCTACTTGCATCAATCACGGCTAAAAACTCTGGTGGGTTCAAAACACCCTAAACAATTGCTCTTTGTAAAAGGAACGTTACGGATCTGACTTGTACCCCATCTACTGAAGTGACTTTCCTCACAGTAACAACTTATCCAGAGTTTGAATTTGAATCAGTGCTTTTTAAAAAGAAAAAAACACATCCAATTCACAGCCATAATCACAACGGTAAGTGGCATCTCAACAACATTCATTTGTAGATATCGTAACTACTATATTATCAGCAGTGTTCCTAGATACTGTGAATTCAGAGAGGAAAAAAAGGGTAGCAGTTTAAAGGCTGCAATTTACTCAGTTATTCAACACATCTGTCAAATATATTACTGAGTGGTAAATGAATAAATATTGGATTTCAATTGCTATGACTCAAAATAAATGGCTGGCCGTTCTCTGAGCAGCAGCAGCACCTTGAGATACAGGCTTCCAGCGAAGGCTTAGTTGAAGAAAAAGCAGAGTAATTAAAGCAATTCCTATGTTCTGAATAAAATAAATAAATCAGTTTGTGATTTGCCAGATTAGACAGCTAAAACGTAATTGGTCTCCTTCACCACACACCCGGTGGTTTTCAGGAAAAAAAACAGACTAACAGAGAAACCTTTCCTACGGGGCATCCCAAAGAGATCCTAACTGGCCAACACCTGAGGTCCAAAGACATGCTCCATTTTGAAATGATGATTCCAAAGATTGTCAAATATCCTGAAAATAACTTACAAGCACTCAAAGCTGCCTGGACTAAATGCTTACTGCGTTAGCTACTAAATTATCTGCTGCATAATTTTATTATTGCTCTTTGAAAATCAGTTGGGCCAAATTTGTGACTATTGAAAGTCAGAAAAATATTAACTGTCAAAGAAGTGACATGCACAAGGAAAGATGACGTGAGCAGTCAACATTTTAACACATCCTACAACCTTCCCATTGTGTTTTCTTATTGAAAAAGCACTGAAATACTCTGACAGAGAAAGAGAAGTTAGTTGTCTCTTGCCATGACAATATATTTCTACGTTGTTTTGCTGAAGATTCACCCAAAGCAGCAACAACTTCACAAACCCATCATGTGCTCTGAACCAAGGAAAGCACCTAAATCACTCCAAGTTCAATGTAGTTCAAAGTTGCAGTTTAAGTGGAGGAGCATCCCCAACCTCACAGGGTGGAACTGAAATGTCTGTCTCCCTGTAACAGACACGGTGGTTCTGCTTTAAACTATCCTCTACTGTTGTAGAGCTGCAGACAGCCTTAGAGCGAAACAGCCACTGCCTCTTCTTCATTATGGTAAAGAAAATGAGTACAGCAACTGACTGATTTGAGTCCAAAGCCTTAGCTGCTAACTGAAGGCAGTGGTGAAGGACAAGGCTCTACCCCCCAAAACAGACTTTCTACTCTTAACGCACAAGAACTCTCCTTTTATAATATTAACTAACCATCCATTAACTTTTTCACCAACAGTTTAGCTAAAACGTCTGCCCATGGCAGATTCAGATTTTACTTCACATGCTCTGACAGGGCTTAGCACATGGAAAACAACCTGAAGAGGTTTAACTGCTGCAGGTTGTTTGCTCCCTACGTTCATAGATTGAGATAGATCACCCTATCCCAGGGCAAACAGAAGCCAAGAAAGAATGGTAACTATAACGTACACCTTCCAGCCCATACGCATCATTTCAGCTTAGCTCTAAGAGGAAATACTCTGCTGATGCCGATACCCAGCTCTGGGTTGTTTCTCCTATGGCTTTATGGTCAAGCTGATCAGTGGCCTCTTGGTTTGACATTTCAGATTTTCCCAGTCTTTATCAACGTGTGTTGGAGGCTGTTGAGGGATCTACATAACAGGATTAACTAATGGCAATAACCCTCCTTTGTCAGAGAGGATTACTGTCATTCAGCACTAGGGGAAACTGAAAACCAGGAGTTCCTTTTGTGGTATTTATTTAATATTCTACTCTGTAATCTGTTTGCAACAGTATTAGTGCAAAATGTCATGGGAAGATGTAAACACTCACCAGATTCCTTTTTGTACCTACAAACAAACCGAACGAAAAACAAAAAACAGTTTGTTTCCTGTCGCTCAAACCGTTCCAAGATCCTGATGCTCTCCGTTATTTAACGTTTTCAGCTGACTTTGGGGACATTGTAGACTGCTCTGATGAGGCATGTTCTAGTGTCAGCCAACAGTTTATCCCTGGCACGCTTGTCAATCAAAATAAAACTAACAGACGGCTTGCTTTGTTTCAAATGAGCTTTCCTTGGTCATTAAAATTCACTTTTTATTACAAAAAACCTACCATTTGGAGAGAGCAAATTGAAATGTCGGTGGTTCCTACAGAATCAACTTCTGCTGAAGTTGACTGTCACAGAAGAATCTTGAAAATAGAAGAAATGCATTATTTTATTGCCTGGGTGCTACCTATTATGGGTCTCACTGTAGCACATTGACTACAGAACGGTCATTTCATCTTAAAGCCCGTAACCAACATTTTGGCAGCAGGACGGCACCATTTCCTTTACTGTTTTCAACAGCAGCATAATAAAACTCCAGAAAATTAAAATTTTCCTAGGACTGCGCAGCAGGAGTCAAGGTATCTCTCTTTAGACAGCATAAAAATATAGTAGTTAGCCAGTGTCTGCTTTTTAGAAAACACTGGGCTTCCTATCCTAAATACAGAGGAAATCATGCTCGCTTAGATTAGATTTGGAAACGTATGGCAAAAACATATAAGGCAATAGAAAATTACATCCAGAATATGTATTCCTGGCAAAATAATAAAGCGCTTCCAGCAACACCAACTTAATTCTGGCGAGATAAATCAAGAAGTTATCCAAATATATCCTGACGAAAAGTCATGCTTTGCAATGAGCCTCTGTGAAGCCGAACACGGCGCGATGATTTGTAATGATGTACAAATCATGTAAAGGAAGCCGCTGGTTTATCTGAAGTTCCCACATGAGTAAGAGTACAGACCGCTGCAAATACCAGATTTCCTTTTCCTTTTTAATAAAAGTATATTAAAAAGCCCTAACAAACAAGATTTCGAAATCATTATCTTACTTCTCTGCAGGGAAATTGTGCATATAGCCTCTAATTATGTCAATTATGAACACGTGGGATTTTAGTTATTATAAACACACTTCCCTTCTACTGACAGTGATTCAAATCCCATCCTACGGATTGATTTGCAGCCCTTAAACACAAACTCTTCCTTTTGTTAACAAACACAATCCTCTGCAATTGTCCTCGGAATGAGATGGTGAAATGAAAAGGAGAAGTTCCTCTTTTTCCATGTCCTACAGACTACACTTTGAACATAGAATGTAACCAGTGTAAAAAAAAAATATAATAACTGAAATGGTCTAAGATACTGCCCTGGGCAACAAAATATTCTATGCTAAAAATATTGGCTGTGATTTGCAGGAAAAGAAGACAGGAAATAAATGTCCAAAACTTAGCACAGATGCTGAGCGTGAACTATAATCCTGAGGGTCATGACTTAATCCTACGCAACTGATAGTATTTGCACATGAGAAAGCAAAAGCCCGGACAAAGTACTCAGGAACTGCAATGGAAGCATCAAAACAAGCTCAAGAAATACTCTTTTTTAATCCTCTTTTGCCAGCAGCAATCTTTAGGTACAAAATCATCGTGCTGCCCTCTCCTAGTCACTGTTCCTCCTACTCTCCCCTCTGTACTGCAAACAGATTCACATTCAGTTTTGGTCCTAATAATAATATTTATGAAATGTAGCATTTGGCACACAAAGAAAAATGTTATTGGCTGCTAGAATTCACCATTTTGGAATGGAAATGATTAGAATTGATTACAGATTCAGTTCGTTAGAGACACACATCCCAGTGGCAAAGCACATCGGATGGACTGGCCACGCTCTGCGACTGCCGAGGATCCGCACCAAACACACAGGGATCGCCCGATGGAAGTTGACCTAGGAAAGAAACCAGCCCTTAAACTCTCATCTATACCCAGTTATTCCCTAGGGATAAAACCCTCTCATATTAAGGGGAAGACTAAATGGTCTTTTGATGTTATTGTGTCAGCAAGAGGAGGAGCACCTCTTTTTCCTTTTCCTCTCCCCTACCCCTCATGGGTGAAGGGAAATTAAAGACTTCTATACGAAGAACAGTTTTGAGAGATCATGAACTCCACATCCTCTGGCTTAGAGGAATAAAACCCAGTCCTGGACAGAAGGAGCCAAGCTGTGATGACAGGATCCAACACCCTCATTGTTACAGAGTGAACCATCAGAAGCGAAAGAAATAACAATACTTCCATTTTGACTTATTGTTAAATTCTGAAGTCTCGCGGAGGTAGAATTCCAAACTAGTTGACTAGTAAAGGTAACGTGAGTTGAGAAAGCATCCAAAATCAGCGTTTTACTACTTGCTGGTTTTTCCATAAGCCATTCCAACGTTCTGGTGCTTGCTGCACTGGAGTCCTTTGATTTGGTCCAATTTTTTCTCAATTTTCACTTCGAAAATCAGACACAACATTGCAATGGGCATATGGTTCACTGATCATCTGCACATCTGCTGCACTCCTACTTTTCCCCGTGTTTGATTTTCACAGAGTACCGATAAATGCTCTCCCACGTACAAGCTTCAGACCTGTTTTGCATCCATCGTTACTAGTTTCACCTAGGCTGTGTTTTCCACACTATGTATGTGAGACACTACCAGAAACCTTCCTAAAGCGAAGACACGCGATATCTGCAGCTTCACCTTTGTCCTCTACGGACTGTCATTCTTTTATAAAAGGAAATTGGATTAGTTTGACATAATTTGCTCTTGATAAATCCATGTTGTCTGTTACCTCCTGGGTGCTCACAAGTAGTTTATTAGTCGCAGTATTTTTCCAGTTGCTCAGGAGTTCAGTGGTCTATAATTTCCAAACATCTCCTCCTCTTTCCTTCTCTCCACTCACCTGATATCTCACTCATCCCTCCATGACTTTACAAAGTTATCATCACTCCGTCATCTCATCCACCATTCCTTAACTACATTATAGCAGACCCAGCTGATGTGAAAACACCTAAGCTAAATAAGCGTTCTGTTACATTTTTCTTCCTCAAATTTTCATCTTGCACTTTTGCCACCATTATTGTGTTAGACCTCTGACTGCAGGTGACTTGAAGCTGTGAAAACCTTCCACCTTCCCAGCACCATCTATTGCTACATTTCCCTTAACACTGCAGCAGATCAACCCTTTCCTCTTCCCAACAAGGACACGTAGATGTCCTCTTACCCCGGAAGGCATCTGTTGATTGCATCTCACTTTGTTCTTTGGCTTTCGGGCTCTACCCCAACTGCCTTCGCTGATCTCCCTCTTGGGCGTGCTGCTTCTGGAGACTGTCATCCAAAGATTCCTCACTTAGCAATCCTGACCTCTTTCTATTTTTCCTCTGTGATGGAATCATTTGTATTTATGCCCTGTATTAATTTATTTTTAAAGGAATTGCAAGGTTTCTGAAATATCTTTATCCTTCTACTACTGTGGAGTTCATATCTCCCAATTCAGACACAACGCTCCATGTTATTTTAAGGTATGGTTTTCATTATATATGATTTCTTCTGCTTATCATATGGCTCATAAACTCTATCATTTCATAGCCACTCTTACTCAATTTCCACTACATTTTGACATTCTCAATTACTACTTTTTTCTTGGTTATATCTGAGTTTTAAAAAACCAAACCCATTTCTTTAAAGATGCTTTCTCCATCTTGTATGTTAAAAAACCACAAAGCTTCCGTACAGCATTCAGCAAATTCTGATTATGTGTCTGAATTGGAAAAATTCCCATTACCACAAAGTCCTGTGCTTTTGGATGACTGGACCTGAATCCATGTGGATCTCTCCTGCTTTGGTGGCCTTTAAGAGCAAGTCACCACCATACCCAGTGCTCTTCTCCCATCCATCTCCCTGCACAGCCTGGACCTCCAAGCACTTACCCTGTTTTATAAGGCAACAGCTCCTTCCTCTTTAGCTGCTTCTGCTTCCTGAACAAGTCAATCCTTCACAACAACATGCTATGGGAGTTATCTGACCAACTCTTTCATAACAACCATAAATTACAATCACATACTCTCTTTTTTCTTTGCTGTTCACACTGTGTACTACTTAGATTACAACACAAGCTTAAGGTGAGCCAGAACCAACCCACCAGCCTGGTTCTTGTACCTGCCTTAAACACATGAGCATTAACTTCATCCCTTTGGTTTTGTAAAAGCTTGACCAGTTTTTGCTATCTCTATTAACCTCTAAGCTTTTGCCATCCCACTCTAATTCCAATTTGGAATCATGGTGACTACATCGGCAACTTAAACATGCACATCAGCTCTTTCAGGGTGTGCGTTCTCATGAACACACATGGTATTAACATTTCCACTTGGTCAGAAGAGGACAAAACCAGCAGAAGGAACATGCAGTTCCTAAATCGTACTGTCAGGAGAGTTCCTGATCCACTCACTGATCTGGGCAGGTGTAATTACCCTGTTTCTTGCACAAATAACTGCTAATAGACTGTGCAGAGTCTTACTCTACCTCAGAAATGCAGCAAAGTCCACTGGATTCAAAGATCCAACCACCTTATCCACAGTTTGTTAAAATCTCCCAGCACAATGATACAACCCAGTATGTAAAAGCAGCGTTACCTTTGCTTAGCTTGTCTCTCAAAGCCTGAACCCTCTTGTTCTCCTGTAAACTGACTTCCCTCACCCACCCCTTTCCATTTTCATACCCCACTTCTGCTGCAGATCGTTATCAGCCCATTTTTCATCGCGGCTGTACATTGCCAAAGAAGCAAGTCTAGAAGTTTTATACAGCTCTCTTTCACAGCACAAAATGTCATAATATAATATTGATCGAGGAACGCTGCTGCTGTTGTGCAGCTGACACTGTGATAGAGCAGCAAAAGTCATCAAGGGTCTACCAAAGCTGGTCTACGGCAGCAACATCTGCAAGGCAGCCGGGGAAGAAACGATGCAGCACCAGATACCTCCAGAGCCAGGAAAAACCCCTCCAGAGCTCCACGGATTACAAAGCTCCACCGATTACGGTGCCTTAGGGCGTTAAGAGCAATGATCACCGCTGTTGACTTTGTTCTTCTTTAATCTTTCTCATTCTGTTTATGACCATTTTGTCTAGTTACTGGCATACTGCAGAATTCGAGGAGGAATTAGGGGTTTGTCTTCCCCGAGTTACACTTCATTACAGCCACTCAACNCATCCCTAGTCCTGCTGCCCACACTACACAAATCTTCTCTAATTCAAATCTTCTCTAATGAGTTCCTTTTCTAGGCCGTGCTAAACTCATATTTAGGAACATTACTTTTACCTAAATAAAGAATAGAAGAAAGAGACCAAATGTTACACTGCAAGACTGTTTTCTCTGATGCCACATATTACCTTACAAGTTGAGTTTATTCTGCATCGTCTTTGTCAAAACCGGTAGCACATAGCTACAGATTCATTAAAACAAAACAGAAGCATTTCTAAAGGCTACAATTTTCTCAGCCATAGAGCTTTGGTTTGACACACAGATTATTTCATTTATGAGGTAATAATGCTATAGTACAGAAATACTATTCCTGTAACACAACCAAACAATAAATATTTGTAAGCTCCAGTAAAACATCCTGGGCAGGGTTGGCTGCAGTGTCTCAAAATTGAAAATTGAATAATTCTGGAAAAATACTGTAATTTGCTATTGTAACGGCAGCATGTTCTTTAACATCTAGTCCTTGAACACTCCCAAGTTTCATAATATCGACTTCTATAGAGCAGCTTTGGGCCAGGGGCGTCCCCCCTATTACTCCCATTTTTGGAATAGCTGTTGAATCTCAAAAATCTGTATTTTGTCATACTTAATTTGGATTCCATAAACCAAACTGTACTTTTATTAACACCCTTCCCTCATTCCCAGTATTACACATGTGATAACTGGTACTTTCAACTCACTTAAAAACTGTACAATGAACCAAACTGGGACCTCAACACAAACTGGTCTAAATTCCTGCCTGGATCTTCTCTTCCTCCTCCTCTAAACCACTGCTTGGATCAACAGTGACCCCGCATCCCACTGGCACTCGAATTTTGCCTTCCTCTTTTTCCCCAAATCCATTCTGGCTTCCCATTATTAACCTCAGCTGCTCCTCCCTGAAGAAGTTTGCAGAAGAAATGGAGTATTTCAAGACAGCAGGGAATTAGCTCCTACCTGTACCAAGCTTTTCAAGACCAGAAGAACCCAGAGTTGTGTTGAAGGTAGGCAGCTGAAGGAAGAAGTGTGGGGCTACAGCCAGAAGTGGCAAAGATCCTGAGGAGATGGTTGTGCAAGCAAACTGGGGATGAAGAAATGTGTCCTGGAAAGGAGGCACCTGAAACGACTGGAAAACAAGATGATGAACCAAGGTGGAAGTAGAGGTCTAATTTCAGGATAACTGGAGTACAGAAGTACAGAGGAGTGAGACAAGACCTTGCAAGGCAAGAAAAGTAGGACTTGGAGGGCAAGTCTCCAGAAGACGGATGAAAGATGAGGGCACGTGAAAGAAGGGGAGAGCTGGTGCTGGAGCAAAGAAAGGAAGAAAAGCCTGTCGTGTGAGCTGTGAAAGACAAGCAGAAAATCTGTACTCACTCAAGTACTCTCCAAAAACAAGCGCAGCTCAGTATTTGCACCACAGCAGATCTCCACAAGAAGCACTGCCCAAGGCATCCACCTCTGACACTGGTTCACATGGACGACTGCGGCATGTTGCAGCTGCAGCTATTTCATCGGTCCCTACGGTAGGTCTGGACAGATCAGTAACTATGGGCCCCTTATGGGTGACACTGGCCACAGATGACAGAAGTTCTGGGGGTTTTGATTGCATTCCTAAAGATCTCAAGTAATCCAGCGTACAGTTAATGACCACTACTGAGATAACACAAGCATCCCAAAACTTCAGAATTCAGGTTGCTCGTGCAACTAGAGCTCTGCTGACCTATTATAGCCCTTAATTAGTTTAATATTTCTCTTAATTAGTCCCTTCCCCATCCACTCATCCACCCCAAAGGACCACAACCCTGCTGATGTCCACCGAGAGCTTGCGGTGGGTACGGGCAGCTGGTGAGCAGAGTGTCCTTGCCTTACTGCTCTGTATAAAAAAAAAAAGCAAATCTATGAGCATTTAAATGATTATTTCTTAACTCCTTTGCTAGTAAACAAATACAGATGTACAGTCTTGAAAATACGGCATGTCGTTACACGTAAGACAGAGCAGGGAGTTAAGAAGAAGTCTGGCACAAGGTGATGAAACCGATGGTGGATGAAGTTTCAGATTCAAGGAAATTTTGAACTTGCTTCGAGAGAACATAAAAAGAAAAAAAAAGCTCATTTGAAAGTCTAATTCATACTAACAATCTGAAGCAAGAAGGAGAGAAGTTTTACACAAGTCAGAACTGGTTTGTACATTCAGCTGACGCCACTTCAGCTCCAGCTCTGTCCCCTCGCTCGCCCCCGTGGCATCGGCAGGATAGCGCGGAGTGAGCTGGAGCGAGCGAGCAGCCTTGTGAAATCTTTAGTACAGCTCTGCTGCAAAGCACCAGAAGCCAAAGTAGACAGTTCCAACTAGGAACAGCTGTTATTTTCCAATTAAAAAATCACAAGACCAAAATATTAATTTATTAGGCAAGTGTTCAGTTTGAGCAGCCACAACTACAGTTTCTAGCAATATATATATATATTTAAGAAAGGCTGTCGGGATATGTCTCTGGCATAAATAATTTTATGTGACAAAACAGTTTATTGTCTGCTGCTGATATGCAAACAACTCCACTCCCTATTGTGAAATACTGTCTAGATACGTAATGAACTCTAAAGGATTTTCATTTGGGGAGGGGGAGAAACCCAAAATTCGTTGGCATTTTTCCAAACGTTTTACCTAGTAAAGTATTAGCTGCGTTAGACTTTGAGAAAGATTATCTTCAGCTATCATAGAAGCAAGTTAATAAAGTGACAATAACAAACTGATGTATCTGTCAAAGTTTATAGATAAGGATGTCAAGCTATAGGTTATCAGCCTGCAGGACTGACACTGTTCATATATCATAGCCCCCCAACACACTCTCTGTCAGCATTGTTTATTTTCAGTCAGGAGTTAAATAATGACCATGTACTAAAAATGCCTTTGGGGAACTGCTTTGTCTTACATACTGTTCACCTGTTTACTTCAGAGCAAGTTTGGAGTTGCTTTTGTTTAATTTTCTGTTTGAACAGCTGGTATTTATCAACTTCAAATGGACTTCAGGTCAATACGCCGCAAAAAAATTTTACTGCGATTTCTACACTTGCTGCACACAGAGAGCTTGTAAAATGCTAATGAGAACACCTCCGCACCCAGCCCAGCTCCAGAGGAACACAGAAAATGCCACGGTACTCCCCAGACTGCATCAACACTGCAAAAGATAAGGAACATGCAAAAGAGGAGGGGTTTTTCCAGGGTCCAGCAATAGAAATCACGTCCATTTTGTAATGATCACTGCGGGTAACAGCCTTATCACTCCCTGTCCTTACCTTCTTTACAGCATTCAAACCTGGTTATTCATAAAAAAGTAGATGTTATGGGGCTTGGGGTGGGGTTTTTTTGTCTATCTGTTGTTTTGGAGCAGTCAATGGCAGAGTAAGAGACCACAAGCAAGTTCTGGTGCAGTCAGAGGTGAAGATGCTAAGACGACATAGCTGGGGCGAAGGGACCACCAAGCTTCTTTGTTTTCATCCTAAATACCTAAAGAATCCTCTATTTTGTTCACACGTATATAAATGTATAAATAAATTAATCCTATAAAAACTATTCCGTAAGAATTTCGGAAAAGAGTTAAACTAAACAATGGAAAAATAAATCAAAATGTGAACAGCAAAGTAAATGCCTGGATAAAACCAGTAACAACAAAAAGAGTTTCCATCTACTTATTCTACTTCTCTCTATCTACCAAGCAGGGTGACTGAAAAGACATTATTCTATCAGAAATCACTTTCTGGAACTGACAGCTCTAGTTGTCATATTTGACAAAGTAAAAAAGAATGGGGAAAGTTCATGAATTCTTAATTCCAACAAGTTTCTATTCCTTTTTTTGGAATCGTTGTCTGAGTATGGATCTTAAGATACGGGTTGAGAATTAACATAGTACTCTAAGAATGCTTTTCCTAATCAGCTGATTTTTCCTCCTCCTACAATACAGTTTTAAAAAGAGAACTGAAATGAAAAGAGCACACTTGGAATTTCCATGTATTAATGGCAGGGAGAGGGGAGGGAATTACGGGTGAGAAAAAACTCCAACACCTTAAGCAGAAGTTGCTAATGTCAATTCTTCTCCCTCAACATTAAATTGGCCTTTCTAGGTATGAAATTTAGGGACTTCAAGTTCTGCAGAACTGTGGCATGAGGGTTTTCATGCCCTCCAGTCACGAAAGAGAAAACAACATGGCCTTTGGACACGAAGACGCTAAGATTAACCTGATATCTCTATGAGCTTCAGCCAAGACTATAGGCTTTAATCCTCCTAAATTTGATTTTATTAGTTAGAAACCACAGTAATCTGAAAGAGAAAAACTTTTCTTAAAGCACTGGTTTCTCACAAAGCACTCTGCAGATGTAACCAACCACGAAACATCTAAATACATGTTTGTAAATAAACGCCTTTCTTTTGCAGTCTTTGAAATCACAATCCAAATAAAACATCATTCATCCTATGATAGTTTAACCAGGAAGCAAAAAAAAAAAAGGGCTGATTTATGAAAGCAACACTTATAAATACAAATATTAGACAAAGGACTCTGAAAAGCCACGGATACAGCAGAGATTTGCGTGTCTCAGCTTCCGTTCCAACTCGAATAACGAATTAAAATGATTTATTTTAAAAAGGTTTGAATAGAAACCACCCAACTTGGGTCATCGCTTCCACAGCTTTTACGAAAGGTACTTCGGTCCCTTGATGCGCAGGAAGGCTGCGAAAATCCCTGCAACGTCTGCGAACCTCATTTAATCCAACGGAATGGAGTAAGATGCTAGAAGACCTCTTGAGCTTCGCGATGGAAACTTTTTCACAGGAGCCCAAGCCTATTGTATAAGAGGAACCAGGGGGTGCCGAAGGAGTTGGTTGCTATGGTGGCATCTCATAAATCATCAATTATTGTCTGGTATTATGAAGGTGACAGCCTCATAAAGAGATTTGCATTTTCGGCTAATTTTAAGATTTAGGGTTTTTTTCTTCTTCTGCAGACATCATTTGCTTTGTAAAAGAAATGTCATGACAACCCTAGAACACTTACGCTCGTTATCGGGTAGTCAGGCATCCGCTTGGCCCCCATCACTCTGGCATTTGAGCGTCGTAGCCTCTTTTGCATTATTGAGCAGTTTATCTTTACAGTTCATAAATATATTTCTAAACACGGGGACGGCAGAATAGGAGAACGCGGGGAAAGCGATGGAGGGCTCCTGGTTGCCACGGCAACCTAAACTGATCAATTCCCTGTCACTGTTTTAAAAGAGGCACCACTCTCCTGTGGCCCCCGCTCCTAATTACAAATGCAGGCCCTTCGCTAGCATGTTCGGTTTACAGATTAAAGCGGTTCATGCCTAATTTATCATTTAACATGTCCTCCCACATTTGTAGCGCCGTACGGAATGAATAACAACTTCACTTGTTTACAGCGTTTTCAACTTAATTTCACTAATTAGTTTTGCAGTCGCAGGAATTCGGGAGGGCGAAGGAAGGGCCACAGGCCGGACGGGCAGCGCTGCCCTCCCCACGCCGACACCGGGCTATGACCCTCCCCAGACCCCCACGGTCCCCTCCCAGCACAGCAGATCATCAATACATTACGTATTTATATCCCACTTCATTCAAAAATTATTTCTTTTGAAGCAACAGGAATGTTTTTTTATGGGGACGGAAAGGAAATGAAAGAAAAACTGAGTTAGTTCTACAAGGGTGTAATTCTTATTGGACTGTGCGATGTCTTCAAACAAAAATGCTGCGTGTTTCTGCTGCAAAATGGACACAAGCGATGACACTCCAGTGGCCACTGATGCTGCCCTTCCAGCCAAGCTTCTACTGCTTCGTTTAAGAAATATGACCAGATTTAATCCAAATTCAACTTTAAGCATGAGTGTTCCAACACGGCACTTCTTGAGCACCTGCCACTCGGATCGTTCTTCCGGATCGTCACGATCGGCATTTGTGGATGTCTTGGAAAACCCTTTCCCACCCTCTGAGTTCTGTAACGATATAGGAAAGAGTGTGAAATCTTCACGAGGAAAACGAAAATGTGTTGGGCCCAAAATGCTCTGAGCCACAAGAGCAGGAACTCTGCAGACATCTAGGAAAACAAACCGACTTCAGAGAGTCCGCAATGACGAGAGCCAAGAGCCGGGGTCCCGGCATCTAGAATAGTCCCTGACCTTGCTGCTCTGAGGAATGATACTGTAAAGTCTGCATAATCCAAAATGCTCTATAATTTCAAATAGAAAAAAAAAAGACAACATAATCCCTGTAAGAGGGGTTTGACGTTCGAGCGCTGCTGCCCCCAGGGAGCAGGGAGGGATTTTTGGTTCCTCGGCAATATTTGCACTATCGCAGCCACAAAGGAGATCATTTGACAGCCCCTGCCCCAGGCAGCTCCTCTCTGCCATTGGTTTCATAAAAGGGTTCCTTCCCCGAACTCCTGTTAATCAACAGAAATTATACACCCAAATAAAGTTAAAACCTTTTAGTGGGGCTCGGGTCCTCCTCCAGCCTGTGCTCACAGGCGCTGTGCGTGCCCCAGCACCAGCTCCCAGGCCAGGCGGCAGGATTTCTGTGGCCCCACGGTGCCAAGACTGAAGCCCCAGCACCCGTCCTGCTTTCGAAGCGAAATATGGTCAAGCTCGATGCAACGAAAACTAATCCGAGCAGGAGCAGCCCCCAACGACACGCGGGTGGCAAGCGGAGTTTACGCAGAAGTGGTTTCTAATGAAAAGCCGCTTCTGCTTTCCGCAGCCTTCCAGTCTCGTTCGAGATAATTTAAGTCGCAGACCCAAATCATCTTATTCTACCAACAGGGAGAGCGCCTGGGTGTGGAAATGAGTGCACGGCACAGCAAGGCAGTCGCTGCTAATAGTGGAAGTTTCTTTTAAAATAAAAATAAGTCCATAACAAGACTTTTCTCATTCGTACTCTACAACTGCATTTGTTTTGTCTCCTATTATTTAGCTCCTAACACCGCAAGTGGGTACTACAGGGCAAGGAGAGACCTCCAGCAATCAGCAGCGTTAAGCATGGCTTCATTTCGCAGACATAACCTAAGAAGCAGCAAGCCTTCGTTGTTTTCCCTGATCAGAGATTTAGAACTTCATTTTTAACACACAAAATGGATAGCAACTACACAGAAAAAAGTACCACCTTGAAAATTCTTACATGTTAGCACATTGGAACCACGCGTGTAGGATTATTAGCACCCAGTAAGCAGAGGCTCTCTGCGTCAGGATGACTGGTAACTGTTTGTTTTGCTGTATGCGTTGCATTCTTCAAAATCGTGATTTATTTTTCCTGGAAGGGTACAGAGGATTTGATGTTCTGTATTACCACAGAAACACTTGGAGATGATACAAAGGCAACCTGTACTCCTTCTGGCATTGCTGCTGCTTCAGAAATAGATGCTCTCCTGGGTAGCCGCAGATGGCAGCGCGGTGTCGTCTTGCCTGCCTCCCAGATTCTTAATTCCTGGGAAGAGCATCACTTTTAAGGAACATCTTTCCAAGGCTGCTGTAATACAGCAAAATCTTCACACAGGCCACACAATTATAGCTTACATCTCTTTCCACCGGGAATCCTTAACCCTAACATCTACTTTCAACAATCCTTACAGACAGAGCCTCCTTTCCCATCCCCTCTCCACAAATAAGACCAATCCCATGGAAGGCAATCGCATCAAGGTAACACGCTGGTGTAAGCAACAGGAAAAGCAGTTTTTGTGCCAGCGCAGACCAACACCAGCTATCAACTCACTATGCAGCACTTCTGCCTGTTTGCACACTAATACCACACAGCAGCAGCACATACAAAAATCCACCATTTTCACATTTTCTTGTAAACTTACATTTCCCAGTCCTCAGAGAACCGAACCCCAGACATTAAACTTAAACTACACGCTGTTATCTAAATAAGCCATTTCTACATGAACACACATCATCCCTCTCAAGATCCCACTCTATCTGCTAGGCAGGATGTTAATTCAAAACTTGTTTTTCTAACACTATTAAATGACACTGGGTTATCCACTTCATGCTTTTAAAACCATTTATTACTGCTTTGGAATCCACCTACTACTGCTGGCCACTGACCACAGAAGCATAGAGCCCCGACGACAGGACAACAGGTGAAGTAGGATCTGGAGAACTCTCTGGCCTCTCAAATGGTAGAAGAAAACCAGCTACTGACTGTCCCCTGGCTGTGTTTAAGCAACATTCTTTCAGCGGCTAAAGAGTCTGATTCGTAGAGAAACACAAGGCATGCAGCAAGCTGTGCACTACTACTTAGTGATGCTCAAATAAAGCCAACATATATTAAGAATTATCACTTCGGTTTTATAAAATGATTACATAGTGCTCAGAAAAGAACATGAGAAATACTGTAGTTCTTTGTGAAGCACAATAATTTGCCTGTTATGATTACACACTCATTCAAGATCTCACTGCTTATTCCGGTCAGGTGCACTGAGTATCAGCAAAAAGGCAGCATTTGAATAGTTAAAGAACGGGTTGTTCCAGTCTTGCAGTATTTAACACTCCTCTCCGCTTAACAGCATGTTTGTCATGACATGGTATGTTTTAATTACTGCCCCACTCCTGTTATTTATGAACTTCAGCCTTTGCAGAAATCCCTGGACCAGATTACACCCATTAGATAACGGAGATGTTGGTACAGTTGTTACTGTTTTGTTTTGCCTGTCCAACTACACTTTCAAAGGAAGCTCCCCATGATCCCTGGAGGGGTTTCCAAGCTGTGGAGATGTGGTGCTGAGGGACATGGGGCAGTGGTGCCCTGGCAGGGCGGGGGGAAGGGTTGGACTTGATGATCTGAAAGGTCTTTTCCAACCAAAATGATTCTGTGATTCTGCGAGGACGCTGCACTGCTAGCAGTGTGGCGCACCAAGGAGCTACCCTGACCACAGAATTCCTCCTGAGTTGCTCCAAATCTCTTTGCTTTCTGTTTAAGGTAACTAAAAGATCCCCGAGAGTTAACGCAGTTCCTTCAGGTTATTAACTGTAACATGCAGAACATTACATTATTATGCTACACATGGCTAAGGAATTTTAGTATTCACAGGATTATGGTAATTAAGTCTTCCTTCACTTTGGGTGATGTGACACTTGCTTGACTATAATGTCACTCCACTTAAAGTCTGTGTAAACAACATTATCTTAGTCACTCTGCATTACATTTCCAACTGTGAGCAAAATTACAAGGTCAAAGTGGACAAGAATGTAGGTAATCCCAAGGAAACATCATGTAAATGACTAGCTCAAGGTTCAAGCTGGGTTTTCAAGGGTGGTAAAAGGCTTATGTACTACACAGTATTTTAGGTAACGTTTTGCAGAAGGTATCGCTACCGAAAAGCGTTTCTGTTTGTAGGGACGTGCAGTTGGTCAGAACGTTGCAAACTTATTCTTTTGGTAAGGACCTGACTGCTGAAAATATGCAGGGAGTAAAAGAGAACCGATTCTGGACAAGAAATTGTACGAAACTAGCAGAATATTAATTAACTCTGTAAGTGACAGATGCGAGCAAAGAAATATATTCCAATGACATCATTAACATAACACAACAAAATCTCCATTAAACTGCCAGTCAGAGAGCCGGGAAAAAAATATTAACCTCATTGCTAGGGCCAATTTTTTAAATTCACTACGTTGAATTTGCTTTACATCTGAATATCAAATGGAAAAGGATTTATAGTGGGTTTTTGTGATTACAATTGTTAAACAGACTAATGTATGACTGAATCTCTTCTCCCCTAACAACTCAACGGTGAACTCCGCGCACTCAGACATTTCTCAGCCTGCACCCAACACTGCTAAGGGACAAACTGATCCATCACGTGGCACCAATTAACCCCAACTAAACAGAGAAAGTCTTGTTAGCAGTGAAAAATTTCCACAGTTGTTCAAACACTGTAAACCCCCAAGCATTCAAGCCTCCGTACTGGGAGACGTCACAGTATCAAGTTGGGTTGGGATTTACTAAGGGATATCAGTCATGGGGTTGCAGTAATTCCGGGGAACTCCACCTGCAGAGAAGTGGTACCCAGGGAAAGGTCACTGATGTACCAGATCCTTGGAAATGTCATTTCAGTCACTTCTATCTTCAACAGAAGCTGTGGGAAGCTTAATTAATGACAAAATGACACGGTTTCGTGTTCTCTCGGGTAGGAATTATGGTCAGAAGTTCACTGACAAAACCAGGCTTTTGCCAAAGTCTGTCCATGCCACCTTTCAACTTGTTACTGTTCAGGATGTGGGTTGTTGGCAAAAGCCACGAGTCTGGTCCCAGCTCGCTCCTTGTTTTAGCTGCAGACTGACTTGTTTGGGGGGGAACACAAGACAAAGTCCATAAACTGATCAGTGGGCACCCAGGCTTCATTCTTCTTCCAAATTACAAACACCTGCATTTTTCAACAGCAAATCAAAGAAGACACCCTGATACTGGTAGCTGTATGTGTTTAAATGGTACATATTTAAACGAAAACAAGTATTAATAGCCATTAGTCCCTTCGACTTCAGTTGTTCTTCATGGTAATGCTACTTCTGATATAATCAGCCTTTAAACTATAGCATATAATCAACAGATAAAACCTGTGAGAGCTGAATATTAACAGTTAAAACTACACACAAATCAGTTATTCTACTGGTTGGACCTTATGGATTATTTACAGATTTTAAGTATTTGTTTGCAACCACAGATGATGGAAAACGCGGTGCTCAGATTTACAATCCAAAACTACGGAGCCTGTGAGTACGTCAAAGTCAGGGTAGAATGCCCAGCGTGAAGGAAGAAAAGGGTTTTCCCAGGTGGGACTGTTTGGAGATCTACAAACAGAAAACTAACATATGGCTGTTCTTGAGAAAACGCTGTAACACAACTTAGACACTCACAAAACAAGACATACAGGTATTTGATGAGAGTACCATTATTTAAACTGAATTTTGAAGAATTCTGTCATTTTAGCTCATTGTCACAGTCGGTTATAACAAGTAGATCATTTCATATTTGAAGTATTTCAGCACTCACTTACCAATCACACTTGTTATTTATGTTGCACGCTAACGCTATTTCTCCCATATATTATAACAGTCTTACTACAGGATTAAATGGAAAAACAAATAAAGACTAAGTGCATATAATATTACTAATATAAATAAGCAAAATATCATCGAGACCAGCGACTCGGTGTCTACTTTGGCAGGAGCAGAATTTGGCCTAATGACTTCTGGTTCTGATTTAGCGAGAGTTCCCCGTCATGTACGACTCCGTGACTTCTTTAGTATGTTTTCTTTGAAAAGTAAAGGTTTTCTGTACGAGATTGCAATTTAATTGTTTCCTTTTTAGACAAATACGCTTTTGGACGGATGCTGATGGCAAGGGCAATCAGATGTCAGAAGGGCGGTAGCACAGCGAGATTATGTGCTGAGGTCTAGGGCAGGACAGGCAAACAAGGGGGGATCTCAGATCACTTGAGTAGATCCTTATAAATAAAATCTCAGATAACAGGCGCTGTTTACTCTGCAAGAACGCGTATCGGCAGGTCACACCAACTTCTGTTATGATAACTACTTAAGTTACTTTCTTATTAACTAATATGTCTGACAGCACAACAGAATGAACACTCATCTGTGAGTATCTGGAATGCAAGGAGGGGAAAAGGTGAATTTAAGTAATTACAAGTAAGATTCTAGAAGGGATTCATTCCTGCATCTAGCAGGAATGAACTGCCCGGCTGTCCTCTTGCCATTTTGGAGGGTGAGGAATAAATAAATCAACTGCAGCAAGAGAGAGCTCATGAGGTAGCAAGTCAGCGATGCTACTTGTCATGGCAGGGAATCCAGAGAGCAAACTCCGAGCGCCAAGGGTGAAAAGAATGTCCTGCTTTGAAGAATAGGCCTGGCCTGTGTTGTTGAGTTAGACCTCACACATTGAAAAACATCTGAAATTTCTCTTTAGCACAGAGAATCATTGCTGTGATGCTTTTTCTGTAGCCCTTAACAAAGCGTTCCCAAACAGGATCATTAAAATTACTACTAAATAAAGCTGAAAAAGAAAAAAAGTGAGAATTTCTGATTCATTCACCAAACCCCTCCCCAAAAATGAAATCAGTTGGTATTCCCCACTGCCCACCCGGTACAAACGTTAATATGTGAAATGGGGAGCAGGTAAAGATTCCTCAGGAAAAAGCCAAAGCAAAACACCCATTTCGTGCTGAGCCGATTCACTGTGATGTATTTCAGTGCCCTATCAAAATGATTAGGTTTGGAAAACTGGGCAAGCACTGCTGTGGCAGGTCACCTTCTCTCACCAGGTAATAGTCTTGGAGAGAAAAAAACCACCATCCATTGCCACCCACACGCTAAAACCAGTCTGCTCCTGACCACAAGGCTCCCTATACACAGTGACCCTCCAGGCAGCACAAAATAAAGACTGAGTTTCACCTGGCAGCTGAAGTATTGCCCTGTAGGATTCCCAGCTAGGACATAATTGCAGCAAGAAACCAGCCAAGAAAGTCTAGCAAACATTAACATAAATTTGAAGCATCTGAAGAACAAGTGAGTCCTGCTAGGATTGTTCTCCTCTACTCTGTCTACCCAAACAGAAACCTACTGCTGTGCTATTTAACTTGTATATTGCCAACAGTTTAAGATACTTAAATATTTATAATTTGCAATGCTAACCCCCTAACAACAGAAATGTTCCCTCATAAAAGAATTTGGAATAATTCTAGTAGTTTACATCAAGAATGTTTCCCTAGGAATAGCGGGAAGTCTAAGTAACTTTTTGAAAAGCTTCAGAAGCCCAAACCCTTTCAAATCTAATGATATTTCATTTCACCCTTCACAGCTGCCCTGACAACACCACCTAGTAGCTCATTACATCTTGAAAAAACTTCATTTTTTGGACTTCTCCTTTACTCTGAAGGAGCAAAGAATCATCAATATCACCCTTCATTTTCTTAGGAATTTTCTTACTGATTGTATTGCAACTCCATCAGCATCATCGCT
>WEIS01088312.1:0-28937 GCA_013389965.1 Todus mexicanus | reverse complement strand
ATCAGTTTGAAGCTAGAGTCAATATGATATTTGAGGCTTGTTATTGAAATATTGAACTATTGAAATTAATTCTAGGTAGCTGGCCTGTTGCCATGCTTCCAGAGCCTCAACATTTTTCTCAACTCTTAGAAGTAATAAAGGCTACTTTGAAAAGTAATGTTCAGAGAGGAGAAAAACCCCCTTTTCCTTGTAGGTATTTCTGGGAATTGATTCTTACTTGCTTACTGCGGTTCTCTTGGTGTGGTGCTGCCAGCTGAACCTTCTGTATTCTGGCTTACACTTAAGCACAGTTAAACTTTTACAGCTGTACTTACAACTCAGAGTTCAGCAGTAGTGGGAACACGTGGTTTTTTTGCACACCTGTTAAAAAGATTCTTGAAAATACTGCAATGGCTTTTACTTGTGAAACTGTCGTGCGGACATTAATTAGTTGCTAGCCATGACGGCAGCACTAATTGAACCGTTTGATAAATCATTCCTGTGCCATCTTCCAGGGTAAGGCTGTGGACAGATGTTCATTTAACAAGACATCTGTGCTGGTTTAGGAAGTTAGTGTATCCAGATGTTACACCACTTGTTAAGGTTATTGGCCCTGGCTTATATATTTAGTACCATCGTTTTGCTCAGCATTTTGCAAAGTGTAGGATGGAAGGTGGCTTCTCCCCTGAATGGTCCAGAGATTTCAGCCAGGGAGGTGACTGTCCCTCTGTACTTGGCATTGGTGGGGCCTCACCTTGAGTACTGTGTTCAGTTCTGGGCATCTCAATCCAAGAAAGACATTGAGGTGCTGGAACAGGTCCAGAGAACAGCAGCTAAGGTGGTAGAGGGCCTGTAGAGCAAGTCTTGTGAGGAAGGACTGAAGGACCTGGAGTTGTTTAGTCTGAAGAAACGGAGGCTGAGAGGAGACCTTCTCGCTCTCTCTCTCCAACTACCTGAAAGGAGATTGTAGAGAGGTAGACACTGGTCTCTTCTCACAAGGAACTACTGGGGTAGACACAGGGAATGGCCACAAGCTGCACTGGGGAGGATTAGACTGGACATTAGGAAAAATTTCTTCACAGAAAGTGTTGTCAGGCGTTGGAACATGGGAGATGATGGAGTCACCATCCTTGGATATGTTTAAAAGCTGTATAGATGTGGTGCTTGGGGATATGGCTTAGCGGTGGACTTGGTAGATTAGGGCTAATGGTTGGACTTGATGACCTTAAAGGTCTTTTCCAACCTAAATGATTCCATGATTCATTTGAGAAAGAGGGAAAGCTCTGGAGTGATTTGTACATTCTTGTAAGCTTTAAACGAAGTGCCCTGGAATAGCAAGGTAGTTACCATGGATGCTCTGAACAAATTGTCACCTGATTTTCTTGGTAGCAACTTAGAGAGGACTTGCAGAAACTGGTGTCTGGCAATAACTTCTGGGTAATCATAAACTAGCAACCTGGCAGTGACAGTCCTCTGAGAATTGTAGCTTTGTCAGTTAGTTCACGTGGTTCCAGGAGATGTTGGCCCACAGCCTCATTGCTGATCACTTTGTGGAAAGAATGGGTAAGACCCAAGATGTACTTTTGACCTACATTGTACTTGTCAGTTTACGGTGCTATTGCTGTCACCTTTAAAAAACAACAACAAACAAACATGCAAAAATGTCATGCATTAAAAAAAAAGGAGAAAAGGAAAAAAAATAAAAGTAGTAGTATATGATTACGAGCAGATGACTAAGACACTTCCATATGTTGTGCATCTGTGCTGCACTATGTGGAAGCCACCCAGGTGCCTGGTGACCTCCCTCTGTCAGCCAGGTCAGGAGGGTGTTGAGCTGGCCTCAGAAAGCATTGAGACAACCTCAGCGAGGCTTTCTTCACCACGTGGGGAATGCCTAATGCTCTGCTGAGTCGTGCAAAAGGCCTTTCTGGGCTCTTTCTCCTGTGGGCTAAATTTAATTAGTTGCTTACCCAGAGAAGAGTTAGGAGTTTTCTGTTTACTGTGGTGTATTTAAAGATGGCGATTAATGAAAGGCATTAGCTAAGAAAGGCTAATTGATAACGAATTTAGGAGTAGGTCACAAAGGATTTTGATAAATGACTCAATTTCATGCAAACATGAGTAAAATTATTATAGACAATAATTATATTCAACTGGAGTCCTGTATACCTAAAATAGTGTAGTTTTGTCTTTTCATAGAATTATCAAGGTTAGAAATGACCTTCAAGATCATCAAGTCCAACCGTGTACTAAGCATTACCATAACCACTAAACCATATCCTGAAGTGCTACATCTACACGTTTTTTGAACACCTCCAGCGATGGTGACTCCACCACCTCCCTGGGCAGCCTCTTCCAACGCCTTGCCACTCTTGCAGTGAAGAAATTTTTCCTAATATCTAAACCTCCCCTGGTGCATCTTAAGCCCATTACTTCTCGTCCTTTCGCTAGTTAGCTGGGAGAAGAGACTAACACCCATCTCCCTACAACCTCCTTTTTGGGTAGTTGTGGAGAGTGATAAGGTCTCCTCTCAGCCTTCTCCAGACTTTTGTTGTCTTCGTTTCATGAAGCGCTGATTGTGCTTTAAACACTTAAGTTATATTTCTCTCGATGGCTCTATTCTTTGAAACGTAAATAGATGTGCTTTTGTTTTTTCCTTCTAAATTGAACTCCATTGTAGGAAAAAGGCAAGCGAGAAAGGCGATGGCAGAACCCTTGGCAGCAGTTCAGGCTGTGTACCCGGTCCACTGCCTGCTCTACTGACTAATATTTATTGTTGTTTTCTTGTGGAGTCTGTATTGGTCAGGCTCTGCCTGTACATTTTGTTCTTGGTTTGTAAGCGGTAGGAACTGTGGCGCATCGGTGCGTGGTGCTTCTGCTGTCATGAGCTGGTGGGGTTTCTTCAGTGCTATATATAAATACGATGTAGTTACTCCCCCTAGTAAGAAAGTTTGGGCTTGGGCTTTGAGAAACAGAGCAGAAGTGAGGTTATAATGTTCAATGTAGCAATTAGGGTTCAGTAGAGCCTGGCTGGGTGTGCGCGAAGGGGAAGAGTCACAGGCTGTTGTTCCATAATTGTCTTGCTCCAGCAGCCTTTTGGAGCCTCCTTCAGAAAGGTGAACGTCAGAAGAAGTCAAGTCTCAGGAGAAGAACAAAGCCCAGGTTGCTTTTCCTACTTTATTTTAAGGGGGAGTGGAATAAGTGAATAGAAAAATAAGAAATTTACAGGGCTTGGCAGCGGAAGAATCTAGTGTTACGCAAAGCAGCCAAAACCTTTTTGTATAAAACTAGTAAATAAAATGTATAGACTTAATGCAAATAAACAATCCATTCTTCTTACAAATGTTGATCGCAACGCTTAGGGATGCTGTATGGCCTTCTCAAATGGCATTTTCTGTGGAAACATTAAATTCCAGTTGTCAGTACAGTGTATATTTCACTGTTTTGTGACTTGAATTATTTTTTTTCTCTAAGCCAAAGATAAATTTGTAGGCTATAAAATCTCTTCTGATGATTGTGAAATGAATGTAACTAGCGAAAAATAGGTTAATGAATCCAGTAATTTTTCCACCACTTCTGCAGTTTTATTTAAAACCTGCACAGCATTATGAAGGCTTCTTGTAGAATATTTGGGGGAGGGGAATGACAAGAAAACACCAGACATGGTTATATCTTTTGTTGAAAGAAGCAATTATATTTAATTAATTGAAACCTCTGATTTTTCCTTCGTGTTAATATATGGTAAGGAGCTCAAGGAGTGAATACTGCTCTTGTTTAAACAGCATGTTTAAAAAGGCTTTGTTTTTAATATGTGAAATGTGATTTTAATAGAAGATCTGAAGTCATACGTTAAGTAAACATAAACAATCGTCATCTTCCACTATCCAGTGACCTTCACCCAAAGGGAGGCGTTGGACAATACTGAACTGGGGTGCTTGTGAAGAAAGTGGAATTATCATTTACCTTTGTGGTGATTTCAAAGTAATCCTGCTATAGTACAAACTTGTAACTTTGCGGTGCAGATGGATAGTTGGTAGAAGAATAATTGGGATAGGATTTAGAAATAATCCTTGTTCTTAGCTGGTTGTGCTCTGTAAAGCTTTGGAGCATTCCTGTGCCAAGGGAAGTGATTTCCCTTACCTGCATTCCCATCCTGTCATTTGGTACTGGCTGATGTGCTGGGATGTTCTGAAGAGCTACAAGAAATACAACATTTAACTGCTCTTGTTTTTCTCACCAGCTGCATTGGGTTTGTCTTAGAAGAGCGTTGCCTTTCTTGTTGTATCTCAGTCTTGCTGGAAGAGCCCATTCTATCCAAAGAGTTTAGATTGGATATTAGGAAAAATTTCTGTACGAAAAGAGTGGCGAAGCATTGGAATGGACTGCCCAGGGAGGTGTCGGGCTCACCATCCCTGGAGTTATGCAAGAAACACGTAGATGTGGCCCTTCAGGACATGGTTTAGTGGTCATAATAATATTGGGTAGATGGTTGGACTTGATGATCTTAGAAGTCTTTTCAAACCTTAATGATTCTATGATTCTATGTTCCGTTTGCTCTACTTGCTACTCTTCATTATGGATGGGAGTAAACCTGTGTGATGATCTCAGATGCTGCTGCAAGAAACATTTGTGGCCTTCCCGTTTCCAAAATATGCATTCACCTTCTGACTAGCTCGTTGATCGATGTACGCCTGGATGGGCTGGTAACAGTGGTGGAAGGGAGGAGTATAAGAGAATTCTTCTGGTTGCTGTGTAGTTCATTCTGGTTTCAATATTTGTGAAACATGGATTTTAAGAAACTACAGTTGAAGCCTGTAAAGTGGTAAATAGCTGAAGGGCATGCTGGCTTCTGTCTTGTCTAAGATATTACTTATTTTGTGTATGCTGTGACTGCTTATGGATAAGCAGGCAAGGGGAGAGGTAACCTTGTGTCCCCAGGGTTCCTACTGCACCCACATTTTCCAGTGTTGTCCTGAACAAATTTCATAGGGATGCCAGGAAGAGTCCTTCTGTCCTTCATGTCTTCTTGCAATAGAATAGAATAGAATAGAATAGAATAGAATAGAATAGAATAGAATAATTAAGGCTGAGAAAGACCTCTTAGATCATTGAGTCCAGCCTATGACCTACCACCACCACTCAGCTAAACCCTGCCACTAAGTGTGGCATCCAGTCTTTTCGTAAACACCTCCAGGGACGGTGACTCCACCACCTCCCTGGGCAGCCCATTCCAGTGTTTTATCCCCCTTTCTGTGAGGAAGAGCTTCCGAACATCCAACCTAAACCTCCCCTGGTGCAGCTTCAGGCTGTGCCCTCTTGTCCTCTTCTTCTCAACTCCTTTGTAAATTGGGTTTTTTCAGGCTTTGGTCTGAGCCTCATTTTAATTCTTTTTCTCTTTTGTGGAGACAAAACTGATCCTAACACAATTTGAAGGGGCCTTCTTGTTAGGTAGTCCAAGATAGTCACTGCTTTTCTAGCAGGAAACCAACATATGTAGGCTCAGAAGGTGGTTCCAGTTCTGTGCACATTGCCCATCCGTGAGAACCAAAAGCATTGCACAGTAGAGGTTGTTTTGTAGACGATTTAGCAGATCTGGTTCTTTGGAAATAGTTTGAATAGATTAAAGTATTATAACAGACTGTACAAAAAAAGGAAATGCTGGTTTTGGAATGATTTCATAACTTTAAAAAACCAACCCAACCCTTTTTCCCCGCAACGTAGAACTAAATGCTAACCTTTCAGAATCCTCCGTGAAAGGGGAACCGAAGCAGTTGTGTTGGGGGGGGTGGCAAGCAGGGTGCCCATGTGCTGGCCTGCGGGACATCTCCATTCAAGGCATGTTGGTTGGGTGAATGGTTGCCTGGGAGCTCTGGGACGTTGGAACCGCTGAGATGCCCCAAACCGCTCAGAATTTGTGTACTTGGAATCAGCAGCTCCCAGGGTCTCCCAGGCTTTCCGTCAGCATGCCAGGCAGGTTGCCAAGTAGCCTGAAAATTTTGGAGGCAAGGTGCCAAGCTCTTGGCTCCCTTTCAAATGGGCTGTGGAACAGCTGGGAATCTGGATGCTTGGGCTTCTCCACAGCCCACCACGTTAGCTGCTGAAGAGCCAGGCAGGGAAAAAAGGCTGGGATTTGTGGCACAAACCTGTCTTACTTTCCATCAGACNTGTATATTCTAGTTCTTTTATTATCATTATTATTACTGTTTTCTCTTCCTTTCCTGTCCTATTAAATTGTCTTGATCTGAACCCATGAATTTTACTATTTCTTCCCCTCAATTCTCTTGCCTGTCCCATGGGGGGAAGGAACTGAGCGAGTGACTGCCTGCTGTTTAGCTGCCTGCAGGGTTAAACCGTGACAGATGCTCTGGCAGGATTGGCATCTAGTTTATAGTGTATGTAATTGCTGACCAGAATTTGGATTGTGTTCTGTCTATCTACAGCTACCTCCTATGTGAAGCAAACAGGATGCTCGTATCTTCAAATCTTGCTGATTTAATGTATTTTTTTTTATCAGCAGAAGTTCATTATTGTATTTTTCTTGTAAGAATAACGAGGAAAACTGAAGGGGCCAACTGCTGATTGGATTGTACGTTGTTGAGAGCATTACCTAGAACAGGAAAAAAGGGGAGGAAACTTCTGATTTGTACAAGACTGAAATGACGAGTTAGCTTAAATGTTACATAACTCAGTGCTGACATTTATCCCTCAAAATGAAATGATTTAAATCCTAATTTAAATTTCAAACTTCAAAATTTTAAAAATACTTTCCGTTTTCAAAGGGTTTTTTCCCTTCTTCTCTTTGCAGGCCTCGGAGTAGAGGAAAAACTGCAGTGGAGGATGAAGACAGTATGGATGGTTTGGAGGCAGCAGAAACAGAAAACACTGTGGAAACAGGTAAGGAGAGGAGGTGTCGATGCTGTCTGGTTAGTGCTTCTCCCTCGGAAATACATTTAATTATGTAGGACTGTGGTAGGCAAGAAATGTTTCTTTAATTTTGTAGTACAAGCTGTGCATTTGGGCAGATAGAAAAAGCACCCCGTATTATTTAAACCTGTATTAATTAAAGCTATTTGAACCTATTACTTTTAAGTAGTCTAAAGGGAATGCCTTCATAGTCTAGTTATGTAGTTTCTGGTTTTACGAGTCTGTATCTAACAAAAATAAAGGCTCTGAAGCAGTAGCTGCTATTTTTAGAATACTTGCCAAAATACAGTATTATTGACCTGTATCTACAGCAGATTATCTACCAGAGGGATAACTGGAATGAATGCAGTGAATGCTTCCTGCCGCTGCTTAGGAAACAAGATAAATCTCTCTTCTTCCTCTTGTAGATATTTGTTATGATAGTTCCCAAATGCTACCGTTACCAGAGGGATCTCATCGTACTGGACCAAGTACTGTTGTAACAGCCTGTGATTTCTGTTCTGGCAGGTTAGGAGCCTAAAGACACAAGCAGATGAGCTAAAGCACAAAATAAAGGCCATGGTGAAGAACTGTCATCTCTTTGCCAGGCACGTGTCTGTAGCCATTTGCCTGGTTTTTACCAGGGACTGAGTATGTGTAGAAGGATGAAACCTGCCAGGAAGGATGATGCCATGGCCAATTGGCGGAAGTTTGTTGGTTTGACAGAAATAAGCCTTCAAAATGCAGAGGCATAAGGGTTTATAAATCTAATTAGGTGGCCCTAGGTGTGTAATGAGCAAACTGGAAGGGGGTGCAGAGACACCACCAGCAGAAGGTGGTGGTCAGGGTGGCAGTTGCATAGAAATGCCAGTTGAGTGAAGGGAGTTGGTAGAATTGCTCTCATAGTTGCTAAATAAGGGAGAGGTAGAGTTGTGAAATGCTTATAGATGAAGACAAGAATCTATGCTTAGTGTGGTTTTATAAGGAGAGCAAGTAGAGCACCTCAAAAGAGCCGTTTTGCAGCAACATCTTGTATCTCCCATGCAGGAATATGGTTGCAGCAGTGGAAGTTATAAAAGAAGAGGCTGAAACTGCCAAGTGGATGGAGGATGAGCTTTGACTGTGTGTGCTGGTCACTTGATTCTTACTTGCTGGCCGGTGAATGGTGGTGAAGGCTTTGTACTCAAATTTTTAGGCTTTGGAGGGGTATTGTGAGTGTTTAGTCTCAACTTGTGTTGAATTGAAGTGTTCTTAATGGTTTGTGGAGGGAGTCTAGATTAAAGCTTAACACAAGATTGCTGCATCACTTTATTCCATCAGTCGCTTTTCTCTCCCTCATAATAAGCTCCTGGTGGTGGTGAAGCTGGATAATATTTTCCAGCTTCTACAAGTAGGTAATTAGCAGTTGTTGAAGTTGATAGTGAAGAAGCTGTAGCAGGTATTATCTGGAGAAGAACAGAGTAGGGGAAAGGAAGGCTGGTTCTAACAGCGTCCTGTATTCCATTTCTTATTCTCACTATCCCGTGTGCTAGAAACAGCCTTAAGAAAATTAACGGAGGGGACAGAAAGTGTGATTGTAAGTTGTAAGTTCTGTAAATCTAAAATATATTCTAAAAAAGCGCACACAAAACGAACCAAAAAGAAATTCAAGCTTAGCAACCACTAGTACACTCCTGGGTACAGGGAATTTAGTGATAGCTGTATTTTTCTGGCTTTGCATACTATTAACAAAGTTTCTTAACAGCGTTCTGAGAGCAATTTTTACTTCAGAGCAGAGAGGGACACAGATAATAATTTTTAAGGCTCCAAGAGGTGCATATAGATAAATCTCTCCATTCTTCTTCATCAAAATCATCCCTGCTGTAAGAGGGCTGATTTCTAAAGGTATAGGGAGCAGTGGAATGCTGTGCTAGAAATCCCGATAGACAGAGACTCTGCTGGGTCTGCTCCTGGGAGTGATGAACCATCACTTCAGTGCTGCACCCAAGGTGGTTTTGCAAACTTGATTCTGAAGAGAGAAGCAGCTTAGTAAAAAACCATAGGTCTGAAATCCTATTTTGACAGGGGGAGCCAGAATAGACTTGAAAGAGCATTATTGTCTTGAGCAGCTTGATAGAGACAGAATGACAATTCCGTGATTTTAAAAGTTGAACGCCGTGTGATTTGATAGAGGTCTAATCAGATCAGTGGAAAAGGCTGCTGCCTCCAAAAGTTCTTCTAAACCCTTATCTGTGTTAGTAATAAAGTGTGGGAGAAGGAGTAGTCCCAGTTCGTTGCTCCATGTAGAATTGCGTTAATCAAATTCAAGGATATTTGTGTTCCAGTTTATGAATTTTTGCTTTGACTAGAAAGGCTTTTTATTTTGTTTTCTTGCAAAAGTTTCTTGCCAGCAATTTGCTGTGATATTTGGCAAACCAAGCACAATATAGTAATATTTCAAAATTCGAAATGAGATCATCTGTACATACAAAACCTCATGATGTGTGACCTTTGGCATGTTTTAAGTCTCTATATTTCTAGCTTCGTTTCCATTGTTTGGTTTGTGCGTTGTGTATAATCAAGAATTCTTTTACTGTGTGAGGTTTTTATTCCTTGTTTGTTTGGATTTGGGAGATTGTTTCTATTCTGTTTTATTTATGGTACCAGCATTACTGGTGCGCTTTTGTGAATTAATTTTCATAAAATGAGAGAAGTCCATGTTATAAATGTTATGCTCAGTGTAAGAAGCCTTGTTTTTAGGGAAGGGAGCCATGCAGGAGGAGTGAGAACTTTCCTCACAGGGAGGGGAAAGAGATGATGCCACATATAATCCCATCTAGAAAAAAAAGAGGTGTTTTCTAGCTGACAAATCTTTTATGGGGGGGAAAAAAGCAAGGGCGGGTGTAAGTACTAAGCATTATACAGTCTTTCCATTCGTAATGTTGACACAAATATTTGTTAAGAAGAAAAAAAAAGAATCTTCCTTAAGTGGCTCTTCTGTAATATTAAGACCATTTTAATGGCAATCTAGGACACAAGTTGCTACCTTGTAAAAATTCTGTAATCTCATATGGAAGAAGAGGTAGAATTGGAAGTGAAGCAGGGTAAGCTGTGAGCTGCTCTGATCATTTCAGTATGGGCCACTGTCCCTGCCAGCTACAGTGATTTCTGAGCTCTGCCTGTGTTCTGCCAAGCGCTACGTTTGCTGCAGTAGAAATTAACGTAGAATTCTTCGGGATGGAAAGAGAGGAGGGATTTGAAATTGGAAAAAGGAAATTCTAGAATTTGGAAAAAAAGATCTGTTTGGAGCTAAGTCAACTTTTTCCTAAAAAATAGTGCTGGCAGCTGCTTCTACTGCATCATTAGACTTTCAGCTTCTTGTCAACCTCGGGATACACCCCTTTCCTTTACCCACCAGCCCTGTCTCTCTTGCTGGTTTCTTGGTTTCTCTTTTAGTGATTATTTTGCTTTTCAGCTTTGTATTGGTCTTTCCAGTTGTCTGGTACTCAATTTTTCTTCACTGTGATTCCCCCCAGTGGCTTTACACTGATATTTTTCTATCCCACCAATGTGGAGCTTACCCATCCCTCTTGTCATTTTAGTACTCACAGCGTCACAGAATGGTTGAGGTTGGCAGGGACCTCTGAGGGCCATCTAAGACAACCCCTCTTGGTCAAGCGGAGCCACCTAGAGCCAGTTGCCCGGTACCATGTCCAGACAGCTTTTGAGTATCTCCAAGGATGGAGGCTCTGCAGCCTCCCTGGGCAGCCTGTGCCACTGCTTGGTCACCTGCACACTAAAAAGGTGTTCCCTGATATTTAGAGGGAGCTTCCTGTGTTTCGGTTTGTGCCCATTTTGTCTGATCCTGTCAAGACCTTGCAACCATCAATACCTTCCACTTTTCTTGCTATCAGTAAAATACAGCTCGTTGTAGGTTACTGTGTTTTCCTGTAGGTCCCCTTCTGTTGCTCCTCTTCGTAGGAGCATTTTTCTTCTGATGAATCAATCTCTGTAATGGCCAAAAAAATCCCCCAAACCAAAACACAGAAGTCTGGCAAGGACATACCTGTGTGTGCACACGTATATGCAAATATAAAATAGACTAATCTAAGGAAAGAAATAATATGACAAATACCTTCTGGTAATCTGTAAGTTTGATGGCCCTTTGCTATTAATGAAGACCTAGCTTCTTCTTCTTTTCCCCATCTTCTGTTAGTTTCATCAAGTTTTTGTACTTGACATTTTCTTGATTCTGCATTTAAGTTGACTGAAACTGAATTCTGTGTGTTAATTCTTTGATTATTCCCTCTTTTTAAAATATTTTTTATTTTTTATTTCTGAGAACGCTTGTGAAATATCCAACTCAGCCTACAGTCTAATTCTTCTTGTCTTTGGGTAACGTAATGATGTTGAGATTCAGATTCTGATCTGGGAGAAGTGCAATGATATAAATTCAATTTAACTGCTGAGTCTCTTGGGAAGCTCCTAGTAAATCCGTCGGGTATTCTGTTTACTATCTGTACCATGTCAACCAAGTCTTAAAATAAGTTAGTACTTAATAACAGAACCTTACCTCCCCGTGGTGTCTGGAGGCTTCAGAATTGATAATACATAAAAGAATCTGTATGATTTTATCAACTGATAGCATTATTGTTGTTAGTAGTGTTATTTTCAAACCCAGTGACACTACCTGGCCAGTAGATTTCCTTGTTGGATTTCACGTTAACTCCCTGAAGTCTTCCTCTAATTGAGTCTCTTTTGTCTTGGGGCAAAGCACAAAAGAACCAGAAACAAACACTTCTTAGTGGAGGAAAGTTATTTGTGTAAAAGCTGCCAGAGCATTTTGGGCTGATTCAGAATCTCGTGGGCTCTGAAGCAACCTGAAAAGCACTTTTCTGGAGAAAAAAGATACTGCAATATCCTATATGGAGGAAATACAGTCACCCGTTGCAATGATATGAACAACACTGAGCAGAGCCTCCCACTAGGACAAGTAAAACACGTCTAAGAGCAAGTCCTAGTTTGGGTGAACCGATGGCAAGAGCTCTCGTTAGCAGAGAAGAGGTTTTAAAATGCACTTTGTGCTTTCTAGACAGATGCTTTGACCTCATCACTGTACTGCGTATCACTTCTAAAATTAATGAAAGGAGGAATTGACACCACTGGGGACATTGCCTGTAGATTAAATTTGTCCATAAATATTTGGGGCAAATGTGTGTTTACATATGTTGTAGGGCAATTAATATTCCCTGGACTCATTATGAAAGGAGTACTTCTTTATTTCTTAGGCAGCTGACTCCTTACCTGTTCAGCCACTGGAAAAATTAGCAGAACTAAAGCCTTTTGTTGTTGTTATTATTATGACAAGCATCTTCTTATTTTTCATTGTGTTCTAGCAATTTGTTTGTAATAAGGAAACCAGGCACAACAGGATGTTACTTGGTATTGGCCCTTAAGTCTTCACAGGCTTAGTTGATAATAACATTTATCATCACACACACTTAAAATAGGCCATTAAGAAAAATCTTATTTTTTTCCTTCTGACTGATATCTCCATCTCAGATGTTTTGAGAGCAAGTGGAATATTTAGGTGGAATCTATTATTTCCAAATAAATTCTAACCTCACCGAGTTTTTTATTGTGGAGGATATTTCTGAAATACAACCTGTTTGTTTGGTTTTTTTCCTTGTTTTTTACTTATTTACTCAGTACTACTGTTGCTGTCTTGATATCAAGCTATGCTTTGTTAAACATAACCAACAGGTTTTCAAAGGTGTTTTAAAGGAACCAGGATATTCCACCTTCTCATTGCTCTGAAGCTTAATGCTGCTGCTGCTCTGTTGTTGGTGACATGATGAGGGAATTTGTGTTGACATTTGCCTCTCAAGTATATTGAAATAGTAGCATGTATTTCGTGTACACTCTCTTCCTCGCGTGAAGTGATGCTGTTTTGCGCACACTTTAGTTCTGTGGACCTGTCTTAGTTGTTGGTAATGTTGACTGAGGGTAACTCTCCAGTTTGGTAGAAGAAGTATTAGAGAATTGAGATCCCAGTCCCATCTGATTAAAATCGAACTATAAACCAGGTTGGCTTTGGAGTCCCATAAGCGTCTGCTCTGGTAACCCTTTTCTAGGTCAGTACAAAAGGGAAGAAAATAGCAGATAAAATAAACTTACTTAGAGTAATAGAAGAGGTACCCACCTGCAGGGCACTGAAGACTGACAGAAGAAAACAAAATGACCCTTAAATTCAGTAGTAGCACATGTATAAGAACACACAGGGAAAAGAAAATTGCCATCCTAATTCTGCATTTAAAAAAAACTACTCTCAAATAGATGTTGCTGCCTGAGCAAATGGTGCTGTAGTTCTTCCAAGAAGTGTGGTGGCTTTTATAAGTCAAAGAAGGAAATCAGATTCTAAGAATTAGTGGCAAAGGGATAAGGGCGGTGGGGAGGAAAACATCAGTGTGGTTTTGTTTCACTGGTGCTTTATGAACCCATGGCATGGCTGCGTTTGAAATGCCAGGTGCAGTTCTGCTTCCCCTTCTCCAAAAGGATGAGCTGTAATTGGGGAAGTCCGAGCAAGGCCAATGAGTACAAGAAGAAGGAAATAATAGTGGGGATCAGTTAAGATAAAAGGCTTCAACTTGAAAGGATGTGACTGGAGAGAAATTTAATAGGGTCCCATAAAATGATGAGTGGCATCCAGGTAGTGAGCAGGGAGTGAGGATTCATTTTATTTGGCCACACAAAGATTTAAGGGACATCAGGTCATATTCAGAGCACAAAGGTAGGTGCGTTTGCACTGGGGATCTGCTTAAGTTACGGAATTCTTTACTCCTGGATGCTTTGGACAGGAAAGATCTTACAGGAGGTTCAAAAGACCTTAACAAATTCATGGAAAAATAATCAGATGAGTGCTGTTGGATACCACCTCTTGCTTAGGAAGTTCCTTGGTCATGGATCACTTGGTGTTGGTTATTCATAATGTGGTGTCTTTTGTTTAGAATGACCAAAATTTTAGTTTAAATGGTATTGGTATTTCCCACATCAAAAACTTTATTTTTATTTTATAGCTGGTGTAAAATTTACACAAAGTTATTTTCTGTTGAAAATGGAGTTAATAAATAGGAGTTCTGTTTGAATTGAAAGTATCAAAACTCACACTGAAATATCCAGAATAGAATAACTGCAAATTTTCTTTGCAGCTTCATGTAGCATCTGTTGCAGTAAGTAAAGTACAATGATGTCCTTCAGATAGGGAAAAAATAGATCAGTAATGATTTTAAAAGAAAATATAACATGCGCAGCGCTCGCAAAAAAGCCCCAACAAAACACTTCTAATGGGGTTGAACATTTTGTTGGTTATTGTGGTGCATGAAATTTTACAGTGTTGACTTAAGAGGAAGAAAATGTGCGTCAGTCTGTGAAGAAATGGTTCTTGCATGCAGTTATTGTCATCCCACTCAAGTATGCTTTTCCCTTTCTCTGCCATGGTTGTGTTTTAGGAGGAAACTTGGTGTAACCCAAGTAATGGGCATATCTAGTTGCAGCCATCACCCTCTGTGTGTCTTTCAATATACCTTGGCCTGGCTCCGTGCTGTCTGAAGGGGTTGCAGGTGATCTGCATGGAACTAGTTCACCACAGCTTGTCTGTTCCTTTCCCTGGGTTCAGCTACTAAACCTGTATATGAAAGATTTCTGCATGTAAGCAATGGCTCTGCGTGCCAGTCTGAATCCCTCAGTCACAAGCAGGAGAAGTGGTGTTTCTATGAAATCCTGTCTGCAAGAGTAACAGAATTACGAACTCTGATTAGTGGAAACTGGTTTTGTTCCTAAACTGGGACAGCAAGTGAAACTTGGTAATTATAGTACTAGATAGGCATTTTAAATTCAAAATTTACATTCCCTTATTAAGATTTCTTTTCGTATTGTTGCTACACTGACCCGATTTCTTTATCTGCCTAAACTCATAGAACTTCAACATTTTAGTGTTGCTTGTACTTCTACGGCTTGTAGACCCCTGTAAGGCTGTGTCCTGTTGGCCAGTCTTTGCTGCAGCACTGCTCCTTCCTTGGGCAAAAATACCAGTTGTATCTGCTGGTTTAGAGCCTCCAATTCCCTCTCACGGGACATCTCTGTAAGCAACAGTAGAGACCCCTGTAATGTCCCTGCTGTCTTTGGCGATGCTGGTATTTTCCAGCTGACAGTACTTGCTGTTCTTACAGAAACTTTTAGAAGCTCATGGCATTTGCTTTGTTGTCTGCCAAATTAGTTGTAGGTCCGACAGTAGAGTCCCAACCAGTAAACTGCTAAACCAGTCAACTGGTTGTATCTAACCAGCAGTAGAATATTTATTGGATGTTTGTGACAGGTGGTCTGTTATTTGGTTGTTTGGGTTTTTTTTTTTAAAGTCAGTGTTGTTACATACTGAATATCGTCGAATCATAGAAGGTTTGGGTTGGATAAGATTTTAAAGGAGATTTTTTGTGTGTGTGTGGCAGAACTCTTACAGTATTTTCAGGTTTTGACTTGGAAAGTAATTTCAAACTTTTTAAAGAAACTTTTGAATATACTGGTGTACTTTGCCTGGTGGCCACAGCAGAACCCAAAGATCTATCTCCTTATCTTACTGCAGGTTTACCCAAGGGACTTGCAGAACTGTGTCTTGGGATTATGCCGGGATTTAAGCCCAGACAGTAACTGAACACCACGCAGCCAGTCGCTCACGCTTCCCCCTCCCAGTGGCATGGGGAGGAGAATTGGGGGGAAAAAATAGTAAAACTTGTGGGTCAAGAGAAAAGCAGTTTAATAACTAAAATAAAATATAATAATATCCATAATAAAATGTAATTATAATGGAAAGGAAGATAACAAAAAGAGAGATATAAAACCCCAGCCAAGTGATACATGGTACATTTGCTCACCACCCACTGACTGCTGCCCAAGCAGCGACCTGCCCCTCCCGGCCAACTCCCACTGATTTATATACTGAGCGTGACATCCTGTGGTGTGGAATAGTCCTTTGGCCACCTTGGGTCAGCTGTCCTGGCTGTGTCTCCCTCCAGCTTCATGTGCACCTGCTCGCTTGCTGAGCATGGGAAACTGGAAAATCCTTAACTTAGGATAAGCAAGAACTAAAACATCAGTGTGTTATCACCATTATTCTCGCACTAAATCCAAATCACAGCCCTGTACCAGCTACTAGAAAGAAAATAAACTCTATCCCAGTCAAAACCAGGCCAGATTACTAGAAAACAGAAAAGGGTTGTTTGTAACAAAAGAAATATTTTAGATCTTTAGTCAGTGTTGCTTCGACACTCTTGCTTCATCCATCCCCAAACAAAGCTGTGATTATCTAATGAAATTCCAGCCCTCACCAATGTCCTCCTTCCCACAAGGGTGCTTGTGATGGTCGGCAAGGGAACCACAAGGAAAACCACCAACACCACGGATGGGCTTACAGACCCCGGGGCTTCCACCTGAGTGTCTGTATGTCCCCTGCATGTCTCTTATGTGGGATGAGGTTTCTAAGACACCTGAACATAGAACAGGAATAAAGGGAATTGTCAACACAGTTGTTATTCTGAACGATATAGATCTCTATACAAGATGGGTAAGCAACGAGACCAACTGCTATCCACATAATATGTAGGTGATCCACATAATTGACTGAGAATGGTGTGTACTGTCTGTTATTTTCAAATATTCACTGCATTCTGCTCTAGAAAGAGGAATAAAAATAATTACAAGGAAATTTTTGAATGCTTAAAATACAGAACCTTTGGAGATTTTTTTTCTTAATTTGAAAAAAATTCAAATTGCTTCTTAAATAGTATAAAACTTAAGGATTATCTTTGCAACCCAGAGCCTGATGTATACAACTTATTTAGGCAAATGTGGTGAAAGTGTTAATTAAAAGAGAAATTTAATACGCATGCTGTATGTAAATCTTATCGATCCCAGTGACTTCCCTGCGTATCTGTTGCTGTCTCTGTTAGGCAATTTCAATTTATTTTTATTTTTTTCTACTATCTCACATCTCTGTCCTTGAAATGCTCAAAAACCGTCTGGGCATAGTCCTGGGCAGCTGGCTCTGGGTGACCCTGCTTGAGCAGAGGGTTGGAGAAGGTGACCTCTGGGCTGCCTTCCAGCCTCAGCCATGCTGTGATTGTCTGAGTGTTCCCTGAGTTGGAAAGCAAATGGAAGTCTCAACCCTTGTGATGACCTGTGTGGATAGGAGCTTTACTCTTTGTGCTTTTGGGGATTTCTTTTAACCTTAGTAAGAGAAGAAGGCCTTTCTGTCCTCACCAGTCAGGTGGCGAAGAACTATTCACAGAATCACTGAGGCTGGAAAAGACCTCTGAGATCGAGTCCAACCTATGACCTAACACCAGCACATCAGCTAAATCATGTCACTAAGTGCAGCATCCAATCTTTTCTTACACGCCTCCAGGGATGGTGACTCCACCCCCTCCCTGGCAAGTCCATTTCACTGTTTTATAGCCCTTTCTGTGAGGAAGTGCTTCCGAACATCCCGCCTAAACCTCTCCTGGTGGAGCTTCAGGCTATGCCCTCTAGTCTTGTCACAAATTGCCTGAGAGAAGAGCCCATCCCCCTCCTGTCTACAACTTCCCTTCAGGTAGTTGTAGAGAGTGAGAAGGTCCCCCCTGAGCCTCCTCTTCTCCAGGCTGAACAGCCCCAGCTCCCTCAGCATCTCCTCATGAGATTTTCCCTCCAGTCCCTTCCCCAGTCTGGTCTCTCTCCTCTGGACCCGCTCCAGCACCTCAATGTCTTTCTTGAAGTGAGGGGCCCAGAGCTGCCCCCAGTGCTCGAGGTGAGGCCTCCCCAGGGCCGAGTCCAGGGGCAGAATTCCATCCCTAGTCCTGCTGGCCACACTATTCCTGATACAAACCCTTGACATAATTGTCTCCAAATAACAATAAAATAAAAGNCCTGCTGGCCACACTATTCCTAATTGTCTTCAAATAACAATAATAATAAAAATACTACCTTTCCTAGTATTTTTCTAATGTTTTAGTAAAGGATAATGACATTAAAAAAAGACCTTAAGAGACATTAGGGAATTGTGCAGTTGGCTTTTTTTAATTCTCAGTTCCCCCACCAACTCATTATACATGGGCAAAAGCGTCATTGTGACAGAAACAGTCATGAAAATGGGATGCAAAATAAAGCCTTACATGGGAATCTGCAAATGAGCTTCGCATTTATTAATCATTCATGGTTCCCTCATTGCCAGAAGCTTCAAAGTAGGATGCCATAACCAAGGCTGATGAACGTTCATTAAATATAGTGAAAGTCAGTTATTGTATCATGCCAGATTCTTCCAAGAGTATCTCAGAGGGTATTCCAAGAACATCAGCGATGAGGGGATCTGCTGTCCCTTTGCTGTGCTGGTGGCCTGGACTCCTATCTCCTAGGAGTTTAACACATAAAATGTATAACTTCTTTTCTTCCTTAATCTTCTGTCGGAAAACTTTTTCCCAAAGTTGAAGTATGGCACGTACAATGAACAGAAACGCTATTTTCATTCTGTTTGGTGAGCACCGTGTTTTCAGCCTTCCAACAGCATATTGAGACACAGTTTGGTTTATTGCAGAGACAGCAGTTGAGATGTTGTTTGTCTCATTTAGTATAATTTGGTTCCCTTCTTCTCTAGAGAAGCAAGCAGTGGGGGGAAAAAAGCACCATAAGGATATAAGCTCGTATAGCCGTCGTGTGGAGTGAAACAATCTGTGTCTTCTCTCACAGTCCAGAGTTCTTGAGAATGAGTTAGTGCCCGTAAACTTGGCCTTTCCAGTGTAATGGGTGCCCATTAATGTATAATGAGCTGAAAGCTGGCAAAGAATAAATGGATTTTTGCTTACTTGAAAGTTTCTGCAGGCGCGCAGTAAAGCAGAGTTCCTTTTGCAAAGTTTAACTAGGTTAAATAAAGTCGCCAAGATGGATCAGAGCAAGACCGCTGGTTCTGGTGGTCTTCTTGAGCACTTCATGTGTGGCTGTCCTGGGCTGTGTTGTGGGTTTTATTTTCGGTGATTTGGTGTCTGCCTGCCTTGTATTTGTTTATGTTTTGCACTCTTCATTGAGTCGTAATCAGAAATTTGGGGGTTATTTGCACAAAGTTGTCCTTCAGATCCAACATGTTTTGGAAATGCGAACCAGACCATTATGAAAGGCTCTGTTGGGCGCTGCTGGTTTCAAGAGTCCTCATCCGGGAATGTTTGTTTGTGCAGATGTGCCAAAAACTAAGGGTGTGGGGGTTTGGTTTATTGTGTTTTGTTTTCTGTACAGAACCATTTACTATTACAGGGGATGTATTCCCAACAGGATATTTATTTATTGTGAAGTGATTATCCAGATTTTTTTTTAATCATTTTTTTTCAGGATAGGTTGGTGGAATGGATTTACCATGAGCCATGTGGCTTTTGGATGGGTAGTCACTCTTGGACATTTCAGAGGTCCAAAACCATTTCGGATTTATATTACTGAGTAGCTTAACTGAAGTAGGTGAAGCAGTTCCACTTTACACCAGCTCAGATAAATATCTGATGCACCCAGTCACAAACAGGAATTTCTTATTCTTTTTTTGTTTAATTGTGTGTTTCTCTTCAATATGTTCTAGATGCCCTCACTGATGGCTTTAAATTTTATATATTGTCTTCCTAAATGAGTTCACTCTAGCTTAAAGAATAATTTTACTTCAATATCTGTAGATGAAACAAATATTTCCCCCTCTCCATGTGCTCTAGTGGGCATATAATTTCAGCATTGCAGACCAAGCTGTGCAGTTTTATGTTCTGAGAATTTTCCTCTCTTATTTATAAGATTAAAGCTGGTAGCAGGTTTTTTGTGCACACCCACCCATGTCACAGATTCTTCTACCCATCCATTTCTCCACTCGAGTCATTTATCCCTTGCAATATTGGATTATATTTTGGCATCTTGTGTATTATTTTTTCAATAAGTGAATGTATCTTCTGCTAAATCTTATTATATAATCTATTGCTTTAAATGAACTTTGACAGAGCTGTGTGTGTTGGCCTCTTAGCTCAACCCTGTGTTTGCTGAAAGTTTTAGGCGGCGTGTGAAGCCAGGAGCAGGTCCTTGGTCTGGCTCTGCTGTGGGAATGAACGTAGTAGCCATGGACACTGGCAGGAGGAGGCAGGAGGGACTTAAGCTGGATATACCAAAGGACATCTGCCAGAGTCTTATGATTTTTATGTTCTTTAGGTTTCAAAATCAAAGTATGGAGGAGTGTGGAAATACTATATTTTATTGCTCTATAGCCTTGACCCTTGTTCCCATGCATTCTGACGCATTTGGGAGCGGCGCGTTGCAGTGTCTTCTGCGCAGATCCCTGACTCACTTCATGCAAAGGAGGAAACCAAACAGGAAGAGGATTGAAGTTGATACTAATCTTTCTGAGCAGAAACAAACTTTCCAGGCAGATACTAACATTGTCAGCTGTAGATGCATATATTTCTTTCCAACAATTAATGTAAATTGGAAGGCTACCCCCAAAATTGCTTATATTCCTACAGTTTGGAATGAAGTTGAAGCTGCTGTAGACTGTGTCCTTCCTTCCTCACCTCCTCACCCCTGTGCCAGCAGAGTTAGTGTCATCGGAAGTGAACTGGAACAGGGAATTGATCGAAGTTAAAGCTAATCTGGGAGGAAAAAAAGTTTATTATACCCCAGATTCATCTGCTCACCCTGATGTTTGCTCAGGGGTGCCAGAGCAGGTGCACAAGAGGAGATGCGGAGAGATTGAGAATGTCTAAAACTGCAACCTCATATGGAAGGGTTATCATTGAACAATGTTCCCCTTGCCCCACTCATCATGACTTACTGAACACTTTTAGTTCAGGGTATTTCACTATGTTATGGAAATAACTTTAAAAGTGTTCAAGTTCATGTTTTACCTAGATATGAAGGTTAATATTTTCCTACTCTTTTAAATTCGTTGTGTCTGAGAACATAGCCACATGGGTTAATCTATAAATAAAATGGAAGTTTGCAGCACAAGGGAAACCTTGCATACTTTTTGACAGTCTAAATACATAATAATTAAATAACTAAATACATATTATTCTTATTTTTCAAACAGAAGTCAAAGAGCAGTCTGCAGAGGAGGATGCCCAAACGGAAGCGGACGGCACCAAGCAGCTAACACCAGTCCTTCAGCACTCAGTATCTGAGGAGTCTGCAAGCTCCACCGCCTCTGTGGGGGTGGAAGCTAAAACCAGGTTAGTGAGCCAGGAGGCAGGTGCTGAGTCAGGGGCAGGGCTGGGAGTCATGTAATGGGGTGCAGAGTGCTCAGGGCACAGGCTTGGGATGTGCTACTGAGGCTTTGAAGTGCTGGGAGCAGCAGCAGCTTGTGTGTGAGACCGATGGCTTCGTTGGTGTGTAGGGAGACCAAGGTGAAAAGCACGTTCCTTGGGTGTTGTCCTCAGACGATGCTGGTAAACCCGTGAATTCCAGCATATTAGCTGTTTCAATTGTAATAGACGTGATATGAGATAAAATGTGATTACTGAACCTTTCCTACTGAGAAAACGGTTCCATAGAAAGGTGTTTCAGAAGGTTCAGCTTGTGTGTCTCTATTTTCAGGAGCAAAGTAAAACAAATCTCTTGCCGTTTCTACAGTGCTTCTCCTTATTTCTGAATTGATAATACAGAAAATAATGTTTGTACTTTAAAAAAACCCTTTTTATCAATATAAATTAGCTAAAAAGCAGTGAAGGTATTAATTATGTTATTTGAGGCAAACCAGAATCCACTGTCTGTCATCACTGTTGAAACAGTGTCACAGAATTCTAGCTGAGCTGCTCTGTTGAAGCCCTGATAACAGCTTTTAAGCCAATAGTGGGGCTCTTCTGCTGCAGAGATTGCTGTTACCAGACAGTTACAGGTGTAATTATATTCTGACAGACTTGGAGAGAATTGCCGTCATCATTTACTTCCTTCTAATCCAACACAGAACATACTTCCCATGCACAAGAAATTACTTCATCTACTCGATGCATACAGAATTTTCATGTTTTACATGCTCATAAACCTTTTATGTTCCAAGAGATACTTCCCTTCTTACAGAGGATTTTGGTTAAATAGATTTTGTCTGTATACCTGAATGAAATACACAAAAAATTCCTTTCTTAATGGAATTTTCCAAAGCTGATATTAAATTGCAGTCAATACGTAAAGCAACTTGAGCTGAACCAGCTGGTTTGGCTCTTTGTGTGACCCTCTTTTGGATCACTTGCAAAAGTTTTAGTGCTGTTTCATTCGCTTTCTGTTCTTCTCAAGGTTACTTTCTTGCTGTTATCATGAATAGTCGATGACAGCACTTTCCCTAGCCATAAACTTGTCTTTTAAAAGCTGGATAGCAGTCTTCTGAAAAAAAAACTTTTGCATGGTTCTGAGCCAGCCTTTATTTGCCCTCAACTTACTCTTCCTTCCAACTGGAAGTGTTGACTTCTATTAGGATTGAAAGGCTATTACGGACATACTGTTTTGGCTGATCAAAGCATTAAAAAGCTAGGTACTGTTAATTTTTAATTAAAATAACAATGATCAGACTCCATCTCTGGCGTTTTGGAAAGAAATGTATTAAGGAGATGTGAAGTAGTTAATTGGGAGTCACAGATCTCTCTGGTCCCAGGGAATTTTGGTTCCAGACTTGGTGTTAGTTGAAGAAGTCATTAATTTCCTCGTAGCAATGGGGGTGGGGGGCAAACAGATGTCAGGGTTTTTTGGCATTGTGTATTGAAATATAACAGCAGAAAGCGTCTTCTAATCTGTGAGTTCTTGATCAATCCCCTGTGTCATTGTCTGTGGTGTGCTGACACTGCCGCTGTGCTGTGCAGGGGTAGGAGGACTGGATTCTGGTGGCTTGACTCTGTTCCTTTAGGAGAAAACACAACGTGTGAAATAACACAGTCTGATGACACTTGGTTATGTAACGGTGGGAGGACATGTATTGAGATTTAGGATAAGCTGTGACTCCATAGAGACTTCAAACCTGTAACTTCGGGAAGTAAGTTTTGAAGCTGATTTCCAAGTAATTCATACTCATCAGCTCTATCTTTTTTTGGTAAGCTTTTATGTTTCTTTAGGTATGTGAGACATAGGAGAATTATGGGAGTATAGCATAGCAGACAGTGCAGAAATTGCCTAGAACACAGAAAAGAACCAAAGCCTCCACCAGAAGTAGATGCAAGTGTAGGTAGAACTACATTTGCATCACTTTTTTCAGAGTTGATTATAAGACAATTCTGGTTTTCTGTCTTTAGTAATGAAGATAAAAGAGTTGGAGAAACATGAGGCATAAAATGAAGCCTTTTGCATGACATAATTAAATAACTGGCTACTGAAAAATAGTGATTTTAACATAGTAGGATATGTCAGAACTAGGATGGAGATTTCAGCAGCAGAGAGATTACTCAAAGCTGGGCTTGTGTGGTGTTTTTCTCTGGATCCCTCCTGAGAGTGAGACTGAATAAGAACATTCAAGAGAAAGGTGAGAGGGAAGATGGTCAATGTTGGTACCTTTCTCAGGTGAGACATGGGAGTCCCAAGAGAACTATTGACTGCAAGTGGGATTGGAGCAGGGAATTTAATAACATTTAGGATTAGTGCTCAGAAAGCAATGTACTATCACCCATTAGAATAAAGAGTATCTGAGCCATGCTGGAGTAGGGAGGCTGGAAGGGGAGAGAGAGGAGTGTGTATACACTCACAAGGAACTAGTGAGGTATTGACCACATGTGGGGAGGGGCAATAACGTCAAACAAAGATAAACTCTCAAGCCTGGCAATGGTAGAAGTAATGCTGCCAGCTCAGATATATCATGAGCATCATGGGGGTTTGGAGCTTTTTCCTTTGGTTGTTCCCGTTTTCTTTTTATAAGTCTTGTGAGAAGCTTCTGTCAGGCCAGGAGTTATGGCTGACTGGGATCCAGCTTCTTCGAAAGGAATCTGCTCCCTTGGTTTGTGCTGCCTGCAGGGAGCAGGGGAAATGCAGCCCATGAGACGGGCAAGCAGCCAGAAACCGGCTGCGCCTTACAGCAGAGCCCACTTCTACCTTCCTCCTCTGTTTCCCACATTGTCAACCCCAAGCATTAAAAGCTAACGAGAATGGCCTAGAAACAAAATTTCATAGAAGAACAAAACACCTTTTGATTCATTTTCCTTTCCATCTACTTTCAGAGCCTGAAAATTGCGTTAATTGCACATTCTCAGTCCCTTTGCCATAACCATGAAGACAGAACATTTTAAATAAGCAGAAACTGAGATTGTCACACAGCTTTTTTGAGTTTGGTGCTTTGGTCTGCTAAATATCTACTCTTGTGAAACTGTCGCTAAAACTTAAAAAAACACCAAATCCTGGCAACACACCTTCCTGTTTTCCTGCTGCGCTTGTAATTGGGCAAAGCACATCATTTTCATTCCAGACCAATTGCACTATTTACCCTTATTTTGTTGCTGCTGCTGAGATCAAATTTGGAGTCTGGAGATGGAGGCCTTGGGGTGCTTTATTCCATCGAAAAGAAGTGGTTGGTCAACATCTCTTGATTCTATGAACAAAGAAAATGGTGAAAAAGTAGCATTGAACTCCTTTATGTTTGTTCCTTATCTTTACCTTTTTTAAAAAAAATCTTCGAAGAAAGTGCATTATAAAACTCGCAACACTCGGTTGTAAAAGAAATTGTGGAGTGGCAGAGAGAGTAGATAATCTGGACAGAATAACACTGCAGTGGTGGAAGGAGAAACTGGTTCTTTAGGCAGGAGGGAGTTGGATAAAATATTTCATGCTAAAAATATGTTTAAGAAATGGTTGAAGTTGTAGAGTCAAGCACATATTTTAGGAGGTACCAATATTAAGATTAATTTTGAAATTCTGATTATTTCTCTTTATACACATGTATTATGATACAGTTTGTAGTTTTATGTGAATGTTTTTGAGCAAGAATTCTTTCTTCAGAGAATGGATCTTATTCATGAAACAGGGCACTCAAAGTCATGGCAGAGTTTTGCCTTTACATTTTCAGATGTAGATCTATGTAAGCATTGACAGTATCTTCCTCTGAAGTCAGTGATTGCCTTCTTCACCTGCCAAGTGGAGATAACATTCCTTTATATTAATGATTTAATAATCACGAAGTCGTATTTCAGCATTATATCAATGACCAATCTAGCACAGAGTGAAATTACTGATTTGGCTTGCAGGGCACAGTTTTAATGTTGTTAGTAGGTAAAGACTAAGACCACACACTGATAAATGAGAGAAAAGTTAAATATTTACTGGTTGATCATCCTATCTGTTGATGCATTGTCTAGGGTAATGGTCTCAAGAGGAATTTTATGATGGATCATTGTTAAAGCAACTCTACCTCAGATCCATAGGGCAGGAAAAGACCTTTGGAAGTCATCTAGTTCGCCTAGTTCACCTCCTTTTCCGAGGCAGATATCTACAGCTATAATTCTTGACAGAAGTTTACTTAAACTGCTCTGAAATCTTCCAATAATAAAAACTCCAGATCTTCCCTGAACTGTTCCTTCCAGTCTCTTCTTTGTTTTTACTGTTGGAAACACTTTCCTCACACTCTTCTCATTCTGGGTTTATCCCATTACTACTTGTACCATCTGCCAAGGATAATGAAGGAGAGATTTGTGCAAAAGGCTCTCGGCTTATTTCCCAAGCACGCTTTGCTTCATAACAGAAATCCCAAATTTGTTCATACTTTCTTTATAGATGATGTTTTCTTGAGCTTTAATTCCTCTCACTGTTTCGAGTTCTCTCCAGATGGTCTGCATCTTTCTTGAAGCACAGAAGGCGTGTTGCACAAATGGGGCCAAAGAAAGGTTTCACAGGCAGCCTTAATCCTGCCTTTTCCTTAGGTTGAACAATTGATGTTGTGGCCATAATGTGTTAAACGCTCTCCTGTAGAACTTGTGCCTTGTGGGGTTTGACACTCATGATCAACGATGTTCGTATCTGAGCCTTTTAAGCTGCATGGACCTTTGATCCTTCGAATTCATTTGTTACATGGGATGGTTCATCCACAGAAACCATACTTAGAAATATCTCCTGCCCTATGTGAGCAGGTGCTCCAGGTTTCTGGAGTCCCACTGTCAACCTCTCTCAGACATTTTTAGGCAACTTTTCTGTCTTTCTCCCATCCTGCTAAGGCTGCCTGTCTCCACCTGGGGCTGTCCTGCTGCTTACACACAGCTGTCCTGCCACTGATGGGCAGCAAGCCTAGTGCTGATGGGTCAGCTCTGTTGACTGGACAGATTCCCTTTCCTTGAGAGATGGCAGTCAGACACACATAGGCATCCCATGAGCAGGATTTCATGGCTGGCAGTCTGTCAGACCAAGCTGAAGGACTTGATAGCGGCACTTGTTACACAGTGTCCCATGTAGACCAAGCTCTGAAGTGGATGGGACATCGGCTTTGTCAGAGGCTTACACAGATACATGTTAATCGCAGGCAATGGTAAGAGTCTGGGATCTTAAGTTTTGTTCTAACATTGAGTGAATACAGCATCTTCTCTCATTTCTTCCAGATGTCATCTTTTCTGCGTCTTTTGTTGTTAGACTCTTGTATTTTTTTTCGTGTTGTTGACTCCTCATCACTTTCTCATCCTCTTTACTCTTCTAATCTTAGTCTCTGCTCATCAGTTCTAATCATGGTTTCCATGTCAACTCAGTTGTGGTTTCTTCTTTTTTAGCTCTTTGCCCTATCTGCGTTTTCCTTCCCTCCATCTCCGGTGGCTCCCGGACAGCTGTTTAGACATGGTATTTCTTCTCCCTTGTTTCTCCATCTTCTTTCGGCTGGGGCTATGTTCTCTTCCCATTTCCTTTGGCTTTCTATGTGATCTGCGTTATTCCCCAGAGTCTATAGTCCTGTTTCTCCATCACCTTCCATTTCCCTCGCACAGCAAGCTCTCTGCCACGCCCTCACCGTTCATTCGTCACTCCTTCCTTCGATTCCATTTCACGGTTAAAAATTTGAAAGTACAGGTGATTTAAATGGTAATACCTGAACTCGGCAGATTCTGGACTCCCTAAGCTGTAGTTACAGAGATGATCCCTGTGAATGTCTCTAATCTTTGCTGGAAGGATGTTGGCTCACAGGGTAGGGATGGTGCATGTGGACTTTGCTTGCACACAGGGACAGAGAGACGGGAGCACGCTTAGTGAAAAGAGAAATGTTGAGCTTGTAGCTTCAGTGTGCTGAAGCTTTGCTTGAGCATGTGTGGTCTACTTGGTGAGGTTGGAAACATTTGGAGAAAGGAGTTTGGACTAATTTTCACAGCGTTCCAGAAAACGTATCTAACTTCAGAAATGAGTATAGTAAAACTTGAAAAGTTCCACAGAGCAGCAGAAAGGTTGATCAAAGACCTGGAGTAGCTTTCCTATGGGGACCAGTTAAGTGAACTGGGACCCTTCTGTCTGTAAAAGAGATTGGAGGAGAAAGGTAAGAGGCTTTCAGAATCACAGGTGGCATGGAGAGTGTCGCTGTAGGTTGACTCTTCAGTTTCTTCTAATGGAAGAAACTGAGAGTCATCAAATGAAACTTTTAAGGGTTAGGCGCAGAATAAAAGGAGCTGAGTCTGTGCACAGCAGACAGTTGTCAAGAGCGACATGGAAATCCTTGCCAAGGGGTGTTGTGGATTGCTGAAAAATTATGTGACGTTCAGGAGCAGACTGGGCAAGATGGTGAAAGAGAAACTGAGAATTACTGGATATACAGGAATCGCAGCTGATATAGGCAGGCCCTGAATGGAAAATACTGGGAGGCACACGTAGGATCATATGGCTTTGTGCATATGTATCCCCTGAGCATCCTCTAACACTGACCATACAAGACTGGGTGAACCTTTCATGTCACCCAGCACAGTTTTGACTGAAGAGCCCCACTCAGTTGTATTTCATCTGTTCTATGAACATACTTCCAAAGAAAAAATACGAAGTTTGAATTATGCAGAACAGCAGGGTTTTCCATTCCCTAATGGGGCTAAACAATTTTGGTTAAACTTTCTTGAAAAATACTATTTAAAGCCAACTTGGCATATGTTGAATTTCAGTAATTTTCAGGTAGCAAGACCCTACTTAGTGTTCATATGAAGTTGCCTCCTGAGAAGTGTTGCTACCTCTGCGTGGTTTATGTGGTTCCAGTGTGATTTATGTTGATTCGCCAGGAGAGGGAATTTGGCTTGGAACAGATGATACTTTCTGGGCACAATGGCACACTGAAGATCCAGGCCACAGTACTTTTATTCTTTGGGGTTTATCACTCAGAGGTTAAATCACCTCTCAAAATTGCATGAAGTGTCACCTTTCAAGTATTCTCGCAGTTGCGTTCTATATGGGATTGTTGTTTTGAGTTTGAATTTGGACTCGAAGATCTCCAGAGGTCCCTTCCAACCCCAAACATTCTGCGATTCTATGAGTACAAGTCAGTACAGATGAACACAAAAGAATGATTTCTAAATGGCCTTGGAGTAGACCTCTGAATTAATTTTATTCAGCAGTGGCATCCTGGTAATCCCTCTTGCATGCAGGGTATGTGAAACTCTGACTGAGCTTTAAACATTTGTTTAAATTAAAGCTGAGACATATTGATGGTGAATAAGTGCCTATTTTCATATTTTTACATTTTAAAATGTCAGTAAAATGTGTTGTTTTGGTGGTGATGTTTGGAGGGTGATGTTTTCTTTCAAATGAGAAAGATGATTATATGGCTATAGAACTCCAGCTGTGCTGCTGGGAAAAAAATGGGAAAGCGATTGTTGTCTAATGCAGTTTAATTGCTTTGTGCAAACGTAAAGTTTTTAAATCCTTCACCTGAAGTTCATATAAACTCCCTCCCACTCTCCTTTTCTAAAGGCATTGTGCTGCATTAAATACTCATTTCGAAACCAACTCTGTCTAATAGTGTAGTAGTGTCAAACCACTTCAGAATTTCAAGTCTCTCTGTTTCCATTTCCTATTGGAAGGAGAACACCGTGAATCATAGAATCACAAAACACTAGGGATTGGAAGGGACC
>WEIS01088309.1:0-12479 GCA_013389965.1 Todus mexicanus | reverse complement strand
CTTGTCCTGTCACTAGGCACCACTGAAAAAGCACCTGTCCCATCCTCCTGAAACCAACCCTTCCTTCAAGTATTTGTAAGTATTGACAAGATCTCCTCTTAGTCTTCTCCAGACTAAAAAGACCCAAGTCCTTCAGTCCTTCCTCATAAAAGAGATGTTCTAGTGCCCTCAGCATCTTTGTCACCCTTTGCCTTACCCTCTCCGGCAGTTCCCTGTCCTTCTTGAACTGGAGACCCCAGAACTGGCTCCAGATGTGGGCTCAGTAGGGCAAAGTAGAATGGGAGGAGAATGTCCCTTGGCCTACTTTCCACAACCTTACTGATGCACCCCAGGATGGCATTGGCCTTCTTGGCCACAAGAGAACATTACTGGCTCATGGTCATCCTGATGTCCACCGGGACTCCCAGATTCCCTAACCTGTACTGAGGCATGGGGTTATTCTCACCTCTTTAAATGCGGTCAATCCATATTGCATCAGAAAAACAAACAGTTTTTCACATTGCCTTCAATGTCTGAATTACCAGCTACACAAACAGTATGGGTCATAATTGCACTGTCCCTTGCTCGTAACCTCCGGCACTCTTAAGTGTGGGCATCTCATTCAGATTTTATTAACCAAAGACCTAGTTAAGTTTAGCTTAAAAGAAATACCCTTAACTTTGAAGATCAACTTCAAAATTTCACTGCTCTTGTTTTAGACCAGAAAAGGGGTGGCTGTGTACACAAAACAGTGCCTGGGAACACTGGTGCAACTGGTGCAATATATTTGACACTGTCATGGCTCAAGTCTGATATTTAAGATGCTCACCTGGAATCAAATTTTCATGGTTACAAAGGAGTGAAGCATGTATCTCAAGAAAAAAAACCACATTTACTGCATATTAAAAATGAAAATAAATGGTGGGTGGGTTGAATAATTATCGCTGGCATTGTGGGACAACTAAACAGGAGAGGACTAGTCTCTCATTCCTCAGGGTGCTGATTCCCCCTGCGTCTGCATCTCCTGTTTTGGCCTCCCACCAGTGCCTCCGCTTTCTCTCTTACCTACAGATTCCCATAACTGCTTCTGAAGCCAGTTTTACGTTTTCCTCTCCATTGGCATTATTTAATGGGGATGTCTCTTCTGCCATGTATATCCTTAATGATCTGCAGTCAAACTGTGTAGGAGTTCCACCACTGGGGAAATTAGTCACTGAGTCTCATTTACATTGTCCCTTGTTGCTTCCTCGCTGCACTCTACGTAAGATGAACTTTAAAGAGCTGCCTACTCCTGACTCCTCACGAGTTTGGTTTCTATAATTTCAATAACTTTTTTTCAATCTCTTCTGTCTCAGCTGAGTTCTGTTCCAATACACTGATGATAGGTAGACAAGTGGTGGTCATTGTTGTGTGTCTACGCTTGTTAAGTTTTGGCACGTAACTGCAGGTACACAAAGGAAGGTGGCCTTGTAATCTTCACGGTTTTGTGAAGACTTTTTGACAAAAGCCATCTTTTAGCACTTTCAATATGGGGCGGCACTGCAACTTTTAGATTTCCCTTCAGTCAGATGTTGTTGAGAGACATAAGCTTGAGAAAACTTTTTCTGAGTCTTTTTAAAAAGATTTTTCCAGTCTCTTTTTATTTTTATTTATCATTTCTGTGATTCATTTGTTGCAGGATGAAGTCTTATTATCTCTGTATTCTAGCTTTTAAAGCTGTCTATTCACATTTTTTTCCCCTTTCCTTACTGCTTTTGAGTTCTGTCCTTTTGCATTCTTAAAGTTCTCTGAAGATCAACATATCAAAGGCTCTATCTGACAGGGTCTTGATACTATTTTTGATAATATCCTTACTGTACTTCTGAGCTTAACTGTTGCAACTTCTAATTCTCTGTGAATGTCCTGCTGTCTGGCTCTTCACATATGTCAAAGAGCAGCAAGCTTACAAACAAATATCAGGGCATAATGGATGCAAAAAAACCCCATGAATTCCATGTGCCTCTCTGAAGGGAACACTAAATAAGGACTGTGACGCCCAAACCTCACTGAACTGCTGTAGCTAAAATGAACCTTATGACTTGCCAGCTGAGAGAAGATTGTGAAAAGGAAGGAGAATGTGAAAAGGAAGGAGAATTCAAAAAGAATGAGAACACTGGGACTGGAAGGAGGAAGAAATGGACAAGAGAGTTTAGATGAGGAATTCTCCAGCTGAGAACATGATCTCTGTATAATAACCATCTTCTCAATCTGCCCCTTGATTAATTTTAGAGTCCACTTAAAATATTCTTTCCTGCCCTGAAGGCCTTCCTCGCTTGCTGTCACCCCCAGCTTCCTCAGCCTTCTCAATTCATTAGCTGTGCTTGGTAAAAAAAGTACAGCAGTATCTAAATATATATTAAAAAGCCCTGCTGGTTACCTATAGATGCAGCCCATACTAGAGCTGCTGCACATGTATGGTAACCACAACGTGGGCATATGCAGTAGCTGCGTGTTTATTGCTTTAAACAACTCCCAGATTCCTGAAATTAGTATTCAAAATCAGTAGGCCGATAGCAGACTTGTAAAGGTTTTCTGCAAACATCAATGGAGCTGCATGTATAAAAATCCTTTTCCTTTGTGCTTTCTGCAGCCAGGAACAATGTTTTATTATTGCATTATCTTAAAGCTGGTCACAAGATCTCAACAGGTGCTGAAGTGTAAATTCCTGAATTTTACTGCTTCTAAATCAGGTATATAATACTCAACCTAAGTACATGTTACAAATATTTGTGCTTGCAGCAGTGTAATTGCAAATTTGGAAGCTCGTTTATGATATTATTAATTTACTGTTTATATATTTTCTTCCTCAGTGAGACTTTCTAATTCCTCTGTTTTCATTTTTCATTCCCTGTTTAACTGGATCTATCTTTTATACTAAATTGCACAAGCAGATACGTCGTTGACTTATAGAGTGGTGCAGAAAAAAACACTTGCGTCTAAATAACTGCTTGACAATTTAATTTCATACAGATTATTGTATTTGGTGAGTCAGTCAATATCAATATAAATGTCTACCATGAAACTGCGAAACAAAAGGACTTTGAAAAGCCTAGAGCGAGAAAATCTTTCTTCTGTGATGTTTGCTTAAAACATATAAAATCACATTTTTTTGCACTACGGGTAATGAACTTAGGGAATTTGTTGGCACAGAAGGTTGTCAGTACAGATAATACCAGTAAACCCACAAAAAATATGGGAGAACAGGCCCACAGACACTAGGGGCACAGGCAGGGATGTGCCCACTGACCTTCCAAGGTAGTGGTCATGGTCTGTGAGCAGGATGGGACAAACAGAGTGGGGAAAGCAGCTCTCCCCCAGCAGGGTCTCCAGTTATCACCTGGGGACAGCTTGATCAGGTGACTGTCATACCTGGAGTCCTGTGTCCAGCTCTGGAACCCTCAGCACAAGAAGGACATTGAACTGTTGGAGTAGGTCCAGAGAAGGGCCACAGAGATGATCAGAGGGATGGAGCACCTCCCCTATGGGGACAGGCTGCAAGAGTTTGGAGCAATTCAGCCTAAAGAAGAGAAAGCGCTGGGGAGACCTTGTAGTGGCCTTCCAGTACCTGAAGGGGACCTACAAGAAAGCTGGGCAAGGACTTTTTACAAGGGCTTGCAGTGATAGGATGAGGGAAAGTGGCTTTAAGCTGGAAGAGGGTAGCTTTAGACTAGATATTAGAAAGCAATTCTTTACAGTGAGGGTGGTGAGACACGGGAGCAGGTTGCCCAGGAAAGTTGTGGATGCTCCAGCCCTGAAAATGTTCAAGACCAGGCTGGATGGAGCTTTGAGAAACCTGATGCAGTGGGAGGTGTCCCTGCCATGGCAGGGAGGCTGGAAGTAGATAATCTTTAAGGTCCCTTCCAACCAAAACCATTCTATGATTCTAGGATATGATTCTATGAAACATACCAGGACTGGAAAGGGAATATGACTTCGGGAATGCAGATGAGTATGCTTATGAGCCCTTACACCACTGAAAAGAGCCTCCTACTTTTAGCATTTGTCAGCTTCCAAACTCTTCAAAAGAGAGTTGGAGCCCACAGATTTTTAATGACCTTTTCACAGGTGGTAAGCATCTTCTTCTCTCACAAATATAAAGCCAAATTAAACTGAATGTTGGCACGTTGGGTTTCGTTTTTTGCCAAGATGAAAAGTCTGGGTTAAATTGCCATGAATTGTATCTGCATCCACTTGACAGAAAGAGCTGGCAAGGCAATGCCCAACGGATGTTAACTAGTTTGCTTTACTTCAGGGCACAGTGCGTTACACATGATGTTGGCTCAGGGTGCATAATTACCACATATATTTTCCCTCTCGTAAACAAATTTTAGTTATATCATTCAAGATCAATAAACTACTCTGATAAACCCCGTGATGTTATTAAAAGATTGAGCATTTCAGTTTGCATCGAGGTGCTTCTGTACTGCTTTTGGATAATTTAGCACATTGTTTAGTGCGCTTCATAAAGACAGTTCATTCTAAAGAGAGCTTCTGTAGTTTATTACTTGGATGATATTAAACATCTCAAGATGGTCAGCAAATATATTCCTGAGAACTGTTAAATTGTCATGGGGGTTACTCTTCTCTGTTAATACTAATGCCATACATCATTGCAAAGGATCAAAACATTTAAGTAATCGGTTCTTGGATTTGGAAGATATTTCCATTTTAGCCAACACGATGACATTTTTGTTTTCATTCTGATGTAACTATAATTAAATTACCAAGTCTAAGTCAAAACAGGAAATAATTCTTAAAATACTGATGGAGTAATCACTTTGTATCATATTCATTTATGGGCTTGTAAAAGCTTCAGGTGGTATTAACAGAGCTGAATAAAATTTTGCCAACCATTACTGTTAATTAGTAATAATAGTATCTGCAAGCTGTGTCATACTGCTTATTTGCCTCAGAAAATGAGTTTTCCAGACTCATGCCATTGCCCCTACTCATTTCAGCCACATAGTCATATTCACAAGCCTGGCCATTAAATAACCATTGCACTTAATTCAGGGTCTCTTGAGTTTCAGAAGAAAAGAGAAGCCAGTGCTGAGTGCCTCACTATTAATACTTCTCTCCAGTATTACCCTTCCCTTAGAATTAATAACCAAAAACAGTGTTAAAGAAAGAGGAAATGAGATTGTTTCCATTGTTTTTCAAGTTCCTCAAAATGATGGTTCTTATCACACAGATCAGAGGTGACCTGCTGTTCCCTCACAGGGCTTGCACCCTCAAAGCACTGCAAATTCACTTCATGAAGAGAAAAGAGAGAGAAAACTACCAAGACAACTATTGTAGTGTAAATTGCATCCTGGTTTGAGTAAGGCATAATCCAAATATTTTACTTGAGATGCAGTTGGAATGGTCTCTTCTATTTTTTTCAACTTTTCTAGGTTTTTGGAGTTAGATGCTTCTTAACTCATGTGCAAATGGAAGAAATACCTTAGGAAAAAATTCTGTTGTTAAAAATATTAATATTTCTGTCTTGAACACAATTCAAAGTGGCATATGCATGAATTCCAGATTTTAACTTAATTTTTATATATATTGTCTCTAATACAGATATGAATTCTTGATTTCTCACATGACTTTCCTAGACTTTGAAACTGAATCTTGGACTCCAGGTATCTTGCAGTACGATTCCCTGTCCTCTAAATATTGCTATTGCAGGTTCATTTTCTTTCCTGCATCCTTTTGTACAGGCACAGTAACTTTTAGGGGCTCCAATGCTGCTGATTTCTCAGTTGCTGTTTGTGAAGGCAGCAGAAAGTCACATGGCTTTTCATTGCCTGCAAATCTGACATCATGACATCTGCAGGAGCTGTAATTGCCTGAATGTTCTTGGACAGTAACGTGAACAATGTGAGACTCTCAATTTCTGGCAAGCTTTCAGAGCTCGTTGAGACAATTAAAGAGTCTTGGAATAATATGTATATTTTTAGGGCTCCAGATCTTAAAGAAAAGGTATTTGTTTCTAATAACTGGATCTGGAAATGAATGTAAATTATTTCATATAATTGTCATTCAGTTGTATTCCTTACTAAGTTTTCCTGCTCAGTCTCGTATCTCCCTCTGCATTGCTAAAAATTGAAGACTGTCAGCTGGCATGTTTTGAATGGATTTTTTCTGATCCCATAAGCGCTTTTTCAAAACCATCATACTCAAATTCACCTGTAGCACTTGTAAAGAGAGTATATGAGGGAGGCTTATTTTCTGTACAGAACTTCAGTTCTGTCTTGAAAAGCAGGCATTTTTCCAAATATCCCAAGAACATTTTTCAGAAGTCAGTTTGAAAATGTAACCATATGTATGCCTGCACCTAGTCATATTTCCTTAGCGAACTGACAAAAACAAGATTTAGCTAATGTCACCCTGCTAAATCTGAGTAGCTGCCAAGCAGCAAGCTGGATGGACCATATTCTGCCACCAGAATTAACCACAGAGCTGATTATTAGAGAAATTGAGTCTCTCCAGTCTTCCATGGCAGTAGGCAATGAATGATGGACGAAGGAGAGGGCACATGGTTTGTTCACAGGTAGCTGAATTCACTTGTTTCCTGTACTGGCGTGTGTAGCCTGGGAGTATAAATGAGACATCCACAGAGAAACACCTAGCAGAGATGCTAACTTGCCATTTTTACATTTTTTTCTGATCATAATTTCATTTGGCAAACACACTAAATATAAAACACGGAAGCTTCAGTCACACTCAGTGAAGCAGAGGTCATGTTAAACCACTGAAGCTTAAAAAGGCAAACCAAAACCTAGCGCCTATGTTTCACCAACACTAAGGTTTATATATATATATAAACATACATATACACACACAGATATATATATAAGTAACACAAGGAGAAGGTATCTTGCAGCCCAGAAGGCCAATCACATCCTGGGCTGCATCAAAAGAAGTGTGGCCAGCAGACTAGGAGAGGTGATTCTGCCACTCTGCTCTGGTGAGACCTCACCTGGAATACTGCGTCCAGCTCTGGAGCCCTCAGCACAGGAAGGACATGGACCTGATGGAGCAGGTCCAGAGGACAGCCACAAAAATGATCCAAGGGCTGGAACACCTCTCCTATGAGGACAGGCAGAGGGAGTTGGGGTTGTTTAACCTTGAGAAGAGAAGGCTTCAGGGAGACCTTATTGTGACCTTCCAGTCCCTGAAGGGGGCCTAAAATACAGGTGGAGAGGGCCTGTTTACAAGGGCTTGTAGCAATAGGAAAAGGGGAAATGGTTTGAAACTAGAGGAGGGTAGTTTTAGATTGGACATTAGGAAGAAGTTCTTTACTAAGAGGGTAGTGGAACACTGGAACAGGTTGCCCAAGGAGGTGGTGGAGGCCCGGTCCCAGGAGACATTCAAGGTCAGACTTGATGAGGCTCTGAGCAACCTGCTCTAGTTGAGGGTGTCCCTGCTCCCTGCAGAGGGATTGGATGAGATGACCTTTAGAGGTCCCTTCCAACCCAAGGCATTCTATGATTCTGTGATCTGAGGATTTATTTTCAAATGCAGGCACTTTTAAGGGATGTTAATAATCTGAAGTATTCATCAGCATGAAAATATAGAAAGCTTTCTGCTATTACTAGTGAGTCAGTTTTAATTGGTTTTCAAAGTGTAAATGACAAAAATGTGCATTTTTTGCAAACTCTGGCAATGCCTTTTTCTGGTTTTATATAGGAAAACTTTATTAATAGCATCCGAAAGATACGAAGTGATGCTGGGCTAAAAATATTTTCATTCGGTACTGAATTCTTTTTCACCTTGGTTTGCACATTTGTCTTTAATCTAACTAGTAGCAAATTTCATACGACATACACATACTTGGATGTAACAGTGATAAAATTATAAAATGTTTTAATTTTTTTTTTCTTCATAGAAAAGTCATTCTGTTTGCAGGCAATACCTAAACATTCCATATTTAGTGAAGAAAAATACACTTTTTTAAAAAAAAATCGATAATGTAATGGTGACAGTTAGGAGAGCTACCACTGGTTTGTTGCACAATGTTTTTATTCTTCAGTTTCTGGGACATAAATCTGGCTTTCCTTAAATAATTATATTTTTGAAGTTTGGGGTTTTTTTACATTTTTATTCTTTCTCAGTGATACAAATTCTATATATCAAATGTAGGCCATACATACCACCAAGGATTGCCTCGTCATATATACCTTTCAAATGCTTGTGTCAGGGAGCAGAGAAAATAATAACCCAGTGTCTATTTATTGCTTTGTTCACTGCTTGAAGGAAGCAGATGCATACTTACTTCTAAGAAAGATATTTACTATAAAAGCATGCCTTGAAATTATCTCTGAATTTGCACTAAGTGAATATTCAAAGAAACCTGGATTAGACAGCTCTAGCAGAGGTCCAGCCAGCCTGAAATAGCTCAACAGCTTTTTTAACAAGAAGACCAAAGCTGAAGAATGTCAATACAGTTTCCAGTGCCAGCAGGTCTCTATTTACAATTTAATTAGCTCTACAACTAGAAAATAACTAATTTCATTAAGAATATTTGAGCTGTGTGAATCCCTTCAGAAACAGCATGTAGCTTTTCTATTACTAGTGCTAGATAATCCTTTGTCCAACCTGAGCCACAAATCACTTTTTTAGATCTCAGTCTTGTCATTCTCTCAAGTCAGGAGGCAGCATTTAGGTGGTGATTCATCAAAATCATGGAATCATAGAATCATAGAATGGCCTGGCTTGGAAGGTACCTTAGAGATCAACCATTTCCAACCCCTCAGTCATGGCAGGGACATCTCCCGTTAGACCAGGTTGCTCAAGGCCACATCCAACCTGGTCTTGAATGCATCCAGTGATGGAGCATCCACGACTTCTATTGGCAACATCTTGCGGTGTCTCATCACCCTCACAGTGAAGAAAATGAGAGGTTTGGTCCCAGATTGTGCCTCCCCAGATTTCTCTTTTAGCTGCAAACCACCCATTTAACCGTCTGAAAGCTGTATCGCTACGTACGCTTCTCTCAGCGCAATGACAACCTGTTGGCGAGCGTTTCTCCATGAGCGTAGGAATGAAGATGAAGAATAGCATATTCTTCTGCTTCCTTATTTTGCTCTATTCGGAACTTCATATATATCATCAGGACCTGTCAAAAGTGATAGCAGAATCCTGATCAGTGGTAGGCATTAGCCTTGACACCGTTCAAGCGACGATGTTGTTGTACACAGATGCCAGCAAAGCCACACTGGTGTTGGAGAGGGTGTGCCCAGCTCTCCCTCCCTAAGTTCCCCAGCAGTTGCTGTGTGAGCTCTCCCAGCACAACGGGGAGCATCGCTGGGAACAGTTATTAGCATACAGCTCATCTTCCTCGCTGCTAGCGTGAGGTCAAAACTCCCCCAAATTATTGCTCAATAGGTTGTGCACTCTAAAATGATGTAACCCTGCTCTGCTTCAGCTGCAGCGTTATTTCTGTTGGCAGACCAGCTGCAGCCTCGCTGCTGGGGGTTTATAGACACTTGCTACTTGACACGCTGTTTGCAGTGCGCAACAACTCAGGCAAAAGGGTTTCATTAAATCTAGTTGGTTTTCTGAAAATGGAAAGATGAAGAGCACCCCTCTGGGCAACCTGAGCCACTAGACAAGGGATGGTGATGCAGACAAGACTGGTTCTCTTTGCCCTGAGAACTGAAGCGCAGCAGAAGAACAACCTGGGAAAATGGGAAAGTCCCTGAGATATGCTGTAGATAGAAGCCTGATTTAGGAGTGACACCAGAAGCGGAGGAATCCTCATCAATTTCTGTTTGGCCACTATGTATATTATCACAACTGAGTGTCTTCAGAAGGGAGGGGAAAAAAAACAACCAGAAAACAAGCTGGTCATTATCCCTTAAAGAAATTTTTAAGATCCCATCTATTAAGCCAGGAATTATCATTCATTCGTCCTGCAACCTTTCAAAATATTATTTCAAAATACCTGATGAATACTCTGGAGCTTGCTGGATTCCTGCTTTTCTTTCTACACCCAGCCATCGCCGACGCAAATAGCAAAGCCTGGGACACCTGGTAAAGATCAGAGTAGAATTTACTCATGGTCCGTGGGCAGTCAGAAGGAAAACTGATTTCCTGTGTGTCCCGTTGAGGAATATTAAGGGAAAATTTAATGAAGTAAATGACTTCACTGCTATAGTAGCTGTCTCAAGACAAAAGTACTAAAGAAAGCAATGCACGGCCTGTAACACGAACAAAACAGAGGTTAGAGCCATCCTCTAGCTCCTGAGAGGCTGTAGATTTTTTACCAAATATCTTTTTAACCATGAGATGAAGAATTAGGGTTCAGAGTTTCCATAAGCAGCTAGAAGAGCTAGACCCCACCTTGCTGTTAACAGTAAGGGAATGGGGCACTCAGTGTTGCTAAGCAGTTTTGCAACATCCACATCTAGAAATTACAAATGAAAGCAAGTCTAGAAAGTCATCCAGCTCAATTCTGCATTGAAGGGAAGAATGTCCTGTGTAGTATTTATGAAGGCTTTATTTAGCCTCTTCTGACGGTTTCTAATGATTTCTTACTTTTGACTTCTGTAATTATTCTGAACTGGGATTTTTTCCTGTATATATTTTTGACTAAACATTAATTTTGTTTTCCTGCATTCCATTTTGCATGCTTACATTTTCATTCCTGACAGACAACAGACTGTTTATACCACTCTGATTCTAACACTCTTCACATATTTATCAATGGTTAACATGCTGTTTGTCTCAAACCTTCTTTCCCCATGCAATTTCTATACATATTGATCTTAATTCATTTTCTTAATACATCAGCTTCTACGAGCTTTTCCTGATCTCAAGTGTCTCATGATTGATCTATGTGATTTACAAACTGTAATATATAGGAATGCAAGCCCACTGACACCATCACAAATTGCACACACAAGGTGAAACCATGGTCTAGTTAAACCCTGAGTAGTTTTTACTGACTTAGAATGCAGTCAGGTCAAAGGGTTGTTTTAAATTATTGACACATGATCAGCCTAAGGTGTACATACATTGGTCATTTTTTGAAAAGAATCACAGAATCACACAATGGTGGGGATTAGAAGGGACCTCTGGAGATCATCTCATCCAACCCCCCTGCTAACACAGCATCACCCAAAGCAGGTTGCCCAGGATCGTGTCCAAGTGGGTTTTGAAAGTCTTCAGAGAAAGAGACTCCACAACCTCCGTGAGCAGCCTGTCCCAGTCTCTATCATCCTCATAGTAAGGAATTTTTTACTCATATTCAGATGGAACCTCCTGTGTTCAAGTTTGTGCTCATTGCCCCTTGTTCTGACACTGGGCACCACTCAAAAGAGACTGGCCCTATCCTCTTGACACCTGTCTTTTAGATAGTTATAAGCATTGAGAAGAACTTAGCTCTTTACTCTTAAGGACTTAGATTTCCTCTTAAACATTTTGCTGGCCATTGAGAAAAAAAACCCTGACAAATCCTAATATCAAAATACCAGGACTCAGAACAGAGGGAGAAAAACATCCCTTAACAAACCTCGACACTACTCAGTCCCAAAATATTTCTGGTTTGTATTTTATTCAGATCAAGTCAGAAAAGATTTAAACAACATTTTACAACTAATTTTTTAAATGTTTTCCAGATCTGAGGCCATATATGACAAAATGTTCATGCTGAAATTTTTCGACGATAAACCAGCTTCAAAAAGCGGAGCTTAATAGGGTGACACGGAGATAACCCCAGCTATTCTGCTGCTTCTAAGATAAAATGATACATTGCAATAAAATATACAGTTACATTTACAGTTCTTTCTGAGAAAATGAGCAGTAATTCACTAGTAAAGAAATTCCACTGACTTCATAATCTGCGAAGACGTGAGTGCTCTGTGAAAGAATGCCGCGAGAAAGCCAAAAGGATCCTGTTACTTAAATATTTCATCACAAGTTATTTGTTATTGATGTGACAGTTTTCATAGTTAGCACAGCAAGCTATCTCATCCAGCAGCACTAGAATGTCTTTTTCCAGAAGAGACCCTGTCCTCAGATGTGAGGGAAGTTTCAGTAAAACACGCAGGCGTGAGGGTGTACACACACATACAGTCACAGTCACTTTTTAGTAGCAATCCCTCTGCTTATCCTCCAGTCTTAAGTCTGGGTTTTCATTAAAGTGCCTGTCTCTAGTTTTCACTATTTTTGTTTTTTTCAAGCAATTATTTTCATAGGTATTGCTTTAATTGGGTGGGACGTGTTTGAATGTTTCATAGAATGTTTTGGGTTGGAAGGGACTTTTCAAGGTCATCCAGTCCAACCCTGCCCCCCCAACCCTACTATGAGCAGGGACATCTTTAACCAGATCAGGTTGCTCAGAGCCTCGTCAAGCCTGACCTTGAATGTCTCCAGGGATGGGGCCTCCATAATCTCCCTGGACAACCTGTTCCAGAGTTCCAGCACCCTCACTGTAGAAGAACTTCTTCTAATCTCAACTGGAATGTTTCCAG
>WEIS01088308.1:0-11248 GCA_013389965.1 Todus mexicanus | reverse complement strand
CGGGTCTCGGCGGCCGCCGGGGCTGAGCCCTCAGCGGAGCGCGGCGAGGCCGCAGGTGCGGGCGGAGCCCCGGCCCGGGCGGGCTCGGAGCCGCTTCGTGCCGCCGCAACGCGCAGTGCGGGGAGGTGCGGAGCGGCGCCCCTCGGAGTCTGCCTCTCGGTGATGGGCGCTTAGGAAAAGTTATTTCACAGCCCCTCGTGTTCATTAACCACATGTGAAGCCCTCACCAAGTGAACTGAGGGCTTGTGTGGTTTGTGCTTCAGCCTGAAGTGATGACTGCAAGACAGCGGGGCTTGGGGAAAGTACTGGGTTTCCGTGACAGCTTCCAAACTGTTTGTTACCGTGTTTGTTTTAGGTAAATGAGAGCTCCTGCTAACACAACACACATATGCGAGAAGAGCGTGTTTAATGAAATGTGTTAGCATTTTGAAAATTAAATAGAAAGTAGTGGCATGCTAGAAAACTGTACTCTTAACCTTAGATCTGAGGTCTTAATAGACTGTAGATGTCTTAGAAAAATGTGCAATTAAGTGAAATTGCAAGATAATAATTAGTCTTGTAAGAGAGCCAAGTGTATTAAAGAATGTAGGTAAGTATGAGAGCGTGTCTAGTGTATATACTGGACACGCAGCACAGTCTGGTGGAATACAAGAACTGGGTAGATGGTTTATGGTATGTCTGAGAAATGCCTCCTCTAACTGCCTTTGGAATATTTTAAATGAGTAGTTTCCTGAGTGAAAGACAACCTTTCTCTTACCGTACTCGGGGTTTCAGCTTTGAAACTCCTTTAGCAAGGAACAGTGCCATGATGAGCCCTCCAGAAGCGAGTGAGCTGTGGGGAAACAGAGCTGAAGGTTAGTGATGGTGGAAAAGCAGTTCAGGAAGCAATAGGAGCGACCCTTTGCTGTGCGCCGGTGGCAGCCATACTCGCGCAGAGGAAGATGTTACATATGGTCTGGGTTTTATGGGCATCAGAGTAGGGTTGGTCAAGTGGAAGCAGCAGCTTATCTCCAGGAAGCCAGGAGACCTCTCCTTCATGGCAGCAGCATAGCATGGGCACAGCGAGCACTGCTGTGTTCAGCCTGAGCTGAGCATGAGCATTGCAGAGAAGCGGCAGACAGGCTGTGTCCTGTCATCAGCGAAGGGAAGAAGCAAATTGCAGTATTCTTTCAAGTCCAGTATTTTATCTCACATTTCAGTACCCTGATCTCTGTAAGTCCTGTCAGCGAAGTCTGTAAGAGTTGAGCTCAAATCATACTGTTTCTCTTCAGCTGCTGTGACACAGTGGGAACGGAGGAACTGCGGCATGGGGGAAAATACACAGATTTTGCTTGTGGGGACCTTAGTTCACAATTTACTGCTACCCATGATAAGTATCAGCAGGTATCTTGGAACGTGAAATCATGGGCCAGAAGATCTCAGCAGGGCTTCCCCCACAACAGAGCCAGTCTCTCAGCCCCCACTTCATTTACTCTGGAGCCTGTGTACCCCATAAAAGTACCTGAGGAGAGTAAGGAATTAATGGACAAACCTTTGCTACAGAGAAGGGTGATTTTATTTTGTTTTGTTTTTTACACAGCAGTTGGAGTGCACGGCACTGTCACATTGAGAGGACTGATACTTATATAAACAGGCAGAGACAAAATCCTTTATAATAAATATGTTTTTATAAAAGACATCATCTCTGCAAGAGATAAAAAATATCAATTCTGCTATGATAGGAGACAATAAATGTAGAAGTGTGATAAATTCAAAGATTGAGGAAAAGATTGTGTATGAAATTGAATTATCTGGGTAGATTGTTGGTAAATTAATTGCAAAGACTTAATGAAGGAAATAGAAGCAAGTGGACGTAGTTTTGTGGTTTATATTTAACAAAATAGGAACTTTAGGCAGCTGGTGTCAATTGTCATAACTCACCGGCTTCAGTGGAGCTGACGGTTTATTCCAGTTCAGGATCTTCCCCTGTGCATGATAATTTTAGTATCTGCTTTAGTATCTGTAATTTAGTACAACAACTGGTAGTGTCATTCTGGATGAGTTACATGAGGGACATAAGTGATGATCATCGTTGTCCTTCCCATCTTTTCAGTTTTATTTAGTGTTTCGTTAAGTATTCTAACTCTGTGGACTGTGTTTTCCTCTCCTAAATGTTTTGGCTGCAAGTAGTGAGTTTCCAACTCTGGCAATATGGTTTTCTTATATAATGGAGTCTTTCCTGCAAGTAGATCACAAAGAGGAGACAGATGGTGAACGTAACTTAGATTGTGCCGTGAGGGCTTATTTATAACTCGCAGTAGCCGTAGGACAGCAGGGGGGCCTCCCAAAAGGAGACAACATGGAGGGACTAGACTTTTAAAAAAAAAATAATCCTGGCTTTGTACTCCTATTGTAAAGAGGAGTATTCAGATCCAGAAAATGCTGGTGCTTTTCTGGGTCTTGTGTGAGGATGTTAATCGTGCCACTGATACTCAAGAACTTCTATGTTTTCTAATTTTTTTTATTTATGGGAGGTGTTTTTTTTTTTTTTAATCTGGTTAAAGCTGTACCACATTTTTTGATCCTTTGAGGACTCTGACCTCCTTTCAGAAATGGAAATTAATTAAATTTAAGCAGATGGATTTGGGGACTTGTGAGCCATCAAACCTTCCACGTCCCCTTAACGGTTTTCTTTGTTAACTTTGATTGTTCTTCCTAAAGTAAGGTTATAGGGAGTCTGCATGAGAAGTTGAAAAACTGCTGTGATCATAACAAATCAAGATATATCAGAGGTAACAGCTTACCCACTTACAGCAAACAAGTAAGATGCTTGAAAACAGTAATTTTAATGTGAGTTTGGTGGGGGTTTTTGTTTATTTTGTTGTTGTTGTTTCTTTTTCCCCCAGAGTATTTTTAACCTTTTGCCTACTTTCCTATGCATTATTGGGTTTGTACTATATTTTCGGATCACTCTCTGCATTACATCCAGTCAAGTCATTCTAGTAATGACATTTTCTCTCTTCCATTCAGTTCCAGAAGTAGGACCATTGATCAAAGGATAGAAGTTAAATTTCTCCTCTAGGAAAAATCTCAGTGTAGACCTCCTTTGAAAGTGGAACTGCAGTCCCGTAATTTCAGTATAAACATTTTAACACTAGATTAGCATATCCTGAGGTATTTCATTTAGTCATAGGAAAGGTAAAATGTGGAAAGAAAAAAAAATAAGAGTAGTGTCAGGTGAATGTCAGACCATTGAGACTGGTTAGGCAAAGAAAAGCCTAGTAACAAACTGAATTCATTTTTGATCCTGGTTATGTTCCACGTGATAATCTGGGATTTTTCTGAGTGGAAAGCCTCAATGAGGAGCTTTTACAGCTTCTCCTGAGATATGTTGATCTCAGGAACCAAAAGATGACATTGAATTTTAAGACTGGACAGCTTTGTAATAGGAGAACAAGTATCTTCTGAAGTAAGTACATATACAGGTAGACCTTTGATGCCTCAAAGAATAAGTATTGTGTGTATTACATGAGCTCTGTGGAAAAATTCTTATTACAAAACAAGAAAAATGCATTTATATATATATGCACAACTTCATAACTAGTTAATCTCAAAAGGGAATTAGTAGGTCCAAGTTTCTTGTGTTGGAAAAGTTACTACTTTTATGTACTTTATGCAAAGCTATTGGCAGCTGATGAAGGCACTGTTCTTTCATGATTTGTAGATGTCAGGGCTTCTTGATTTAGCCATCTTGGTGTCCCCACCAACAATTCATTGACTGTGTGGACCCTCTTCTAATGATAAGGCAGATGCAAAGGAGCTTCAGTCTGGTGCTGTGGTTCCTGAAGCAGTGGTCACTGCCTCACAGACCTCAGGCAAAAGTCAAGGAGTGCTTTTTTCTTGCTTCCAAGATTCTGGATTGTCTGTATTGGAAATTACTCGTCTGTCCTGAGGGGTGCCTGAGGCAAGGTCCTGCTGGTGTTCCTGCTCAAGGTTTAACTGCAACGGAGAGGGCTGGAAGTGCAAACATGGATTGGTATCATGTTTAGTAATGCCCTGCTGCTTTATATCCATATCTTTTAGCATCAAAAGTGGAGGTAGTATGACTTGCAGATGTAAAGTGTCTTGAAGCCAGCTGGCTAACCTTCAAGCATATTAAGAGTTAGTGATGCCAAAGAACTGGAAGGTAGCCTAAAGTAATAGCAGATATGGCAGCGTTCCAAATGGCAGAAATGTATCTGCCATCTTGAAGACACACAACTGGCACATTTTTGGAAGTTCAGACAGCAGGAATTTGCAAAGAAAATGTCTTCCAACATTTGCACTTTTAAAGTAAATTTCAGATTTGTTATTTGAGGGTAGGTCTCGCAGCTGTCGGCAACCTTGGTGACACTGTCAAGGTGTTTAGGTAACTGGAGCTATCAGAAAGGTCCAAGACAAAGTTGATCTGAAACCTCAAAAGCTAAGTAGTGCTCTCAAACTTGTAAACATAATCTTCTTCCTACAATTAATTGCACATAATCAGCAAATCAGTCAGTTTTCAAAAGACTTTATGATGAAGCTATACAGATAAGAGTGTGTTGCTGTAGTGAAAGTTAGCAGTAACCTTCACTTGAGGCGTTCAGATGAAATGGAATTCCTTGTGAAAGATTGTCTTTGGGACTTAACTTCTCTGCTCCAGCCCTGTATGAAGGTTAGAAGGTCTCTGTCCCAGGCTACTGCAGTGCAAGAACTGTACCAGTACATGATGTTCCTTTGTTTTCTGGTGGGTTCACGCAGTAAAACCTTTTACTCAGGTTCTGTATTTTAAGTACAAGGCTAAAGGCTATCAGCCACAAGTAGAGAAGAAGATATTAAAAAACTAGAGTAGCAAAAGAAGAGAGTAGAGAACTTCTCCAAGACCTCCTTAGAAAACTGAGGAAGTCAGAAGATTTTAACTAGTGTTAAGGTTATACTGATGACAACGGGGATTTTACTTACATGCATGAAGTAAGCTAAAGTTTACAAAGACGAGCAAACCCAACAGCACAACATGTAAAGTGTATAGGGACCTTGAGACCACAAGAATGCTAGTGGTCTGCCTTTCTAGACACAACAGAATTTTAACGTGCTACTGGTGTTCTGAAACAGTCTAAATGGGAGCTAGCACGGGAATTTTATGTTCGTGTGTTCACAAGTGACAAACTGAAATGCCTTGGATTCTTGTCAGTCTACAAATGAGCTATTTGGCAACTGTGATTTTGGGCGGATGACTTTGCATACTCTGTTGAAAAGGAACACCCACGTGTTCTCCAGAACATCTCTGTTGAAGCTGAATTTCCAGAGTTTGGAATTTGTAAATCGGGGCAGGGACTGGTAGCTAAATGCTCACTTCAAATGTTGTGACTGCTCTCATTTAGAAAAAACATCCCAAGCTATCTCCGAATATCATTCAATCTGCACAGCTATAGCAGCACCAGTGAGCACTGAGGACAATTGTGTTATTTTTGAAGAGCTTATATGAAAACTCTTAATCTTCGTTATTTTTAACACCACATAAAAGTTCCCATGTTTATAATGTTAGTAATTAAGAATTAGAGAACTTAAAGGCTAAGACCTACAGAGAACTTAACTTTCCATATAATGAAAGGTCCTGACTGCAGTTCCTCTAAACCACAAGTGCGAAGTCCCTTCCAGCAGTAAGCTACTTTTCTGTGCTTTTTACTTTGAGCCTGTTTGTCTGCACTGTGGTTGGCACACTGAGATTTTAGGCTTGCCTGGGACTCAGGGCATCAGTACAGTACTGACAGCAATGGCACTGGAGTCACATCATGATTTCCTTCCTCCCCCAAGCTCCGATAGGTCTGATTTAAAAAGAAAAGGAGGGGAAACAAAAAAGGCTTGCCCTGAACTTGAAGTGCCTTTCTGTTAGGTTCCTAATAAATACAGTGTAATTTAAAATTTGTAACACTTTTCTTTTAAAAATGCAGTGCAATTTCCAGCCCACAATTAAATTATATAAATATTTTTTCTATTTATATGTGGCTTAGTTAAGTCCTTTCATAGTTTTTAGCATTAGTTGTTCCTAGAATAGCCCTAGGAGAAAGGAAAGCATTATTTTGTATTCCTGTATTGGGTGAGGAGCTAAGAGAGCTGCCAGCCTGGCTGAGACCCAAGCAAGGACATTCACCCAGGCAGGAGATCCAGCTGCGTCTCTGCCACGCAGGTAGGTCCCCCAGCCACCTGGCCATCTGTCCTCTTGTCAGCCATATAAAGGCCAAGCAGCATCTCCAGGAGGCTGGAGGGGGTTTGGCCTGAGCATTCTGCAAACTTCATGCAGCCTGAGCTCACTGGAGTGGAGCAGTGGAGGTGCAGAGCACGTTCCTTTCTGCTAGCATGAGCATTAAGAAAAACAGTTTTGCAACACACCAGCCAGGGCAGTATTAGCTTGGCTCCAAGGGTTTATTTTTTCTTTCTTTTTTTTTTTTTTTCCTTTTTTTTTACATGGAAACTAAAAACCAGCATACCAGTGTCTACGACTATATAGAGGAGTTATGAGCATGAATAGTGAATCATAAGCTTGTTCTTTTAATTACTGTTGCATACTTAGAACCTATTCATGTCTTCGAGAGCCTCAAAGGACCAAATGAAATTGTGATACATTGATTTCAGCCTATGCAAACTTATTTACAGCAAGATGGTTAAAGCATCATTTAAAAGGAAAGGAATATAACCACAACTGTTTCTTTCAGGTAGAAACTGAAAGCGATCTTTAACATAGCGGGTGCAGAGCACAATACAGTAGCCATGAATGACATTGCACAGAAAACTGAGGTATGTACCCATTTTAAAGTAATCAAAGTAACGTAGTGATTTACAGCTGATGCCTGCAAATAGAGTAATTACAAACAAGTGTAAAAGACAAACAACTGTACAGGAAGTCTGCTGGTAGTGCTGTTATTTTAAGACAATAAAAAGGCACTTGAAAGTAGCTTAAGGAAACTTAGCTGATTTGATGGAATCTGTGAAATATGTTCTTACTGTTATTAAAAACAAATGAAGGAGGAAGGCAAAATAAAGGTAACAAAAAAGAAACTTTAAATGTTTGAGGGAGGGGAAATTCAGGGCATCATTCACATCTAATTCTAAAATTTAAATATTAGGCTGCTTCAAATACTTCTATGTAGACTCACTGAGCAACGGGAACAAAGGCAGGAATACAAATACTGTTGATTTACGTGGAAAATATGAAACATAGAATGTTTTCAGCCAGTTTTCTCAGCATGACTGTATTGATAGCATGCCTGCAGTAATTACAGCAAAAGAAAACTTCACAGTAGTTCTGAAAATTTGGAACTTCTCTTACTGTCTGGACACGCACAGAGTGAGCACTGGCAAAGAAGCATCCATTAGATGTATCGATATCAGAATCCTGCAAGTCCAGCGATCCTCGATATTTTCTAAATATTAAAAAAGATAATGTATTGGAAGTTTCAAATAAACAAATAATACTATTTATTTAAATACCATATAGGCTGTGGAACTGTTGCAAAAGAAAATATACTTATTATATGTCTATGTCTGTCTATTTTGAATGTTAGGGGTAGAGAGGTTCTTTGGTGACTGCTTATTATTGAAAGCAACAATATAAATCTGGATCTAATTTTTGAAGCCATAGCAATTGAAAATGTGCATTCACATGATCACGTAGTTATGTAGCTATTCATCACAATTACTTAAAACCTAAGTTTAATACAATGCTAAGTGTTGTTTTGGATATTTTAGTATTTATTACTATTTATGAACAAATACAGCGATGCTTAACTGATGACAGTTAGTCGCAAATGCTCTTCTGTTTTATGTTCTTACATTCTTTCGAATCCAACCTATCAGGATGTTTCTGTCCATCTGTTTCAACTTTCTTTTTCTTATCTTCATTTCTTCTTTATCTTCACCAAGATTCTGCTTTCTTCATCTAAACCCGTCCAAAAATCCTATGTGCCCAAGCTTCACAAGGGTGATGTAAAGGATAAATTTGAAGCAATGCAGAAAGCAAGGGAAGAAAGAAATCAAAGGAGATCTAGAGATGAAAAGCAAAGAAGAAAAGAACAATATGTTAGAGAGAGAGAATGGAACAGGAGAAAGCAGGAGGTTATTGTCTTTGCATATACTTTGTTGTTATTTTAATATTTGATATTGTGTGTGAAAACATTTTCACATTATTTTAAGATAATAGTATCAGAATTTTATTTAAGGTATAAAGACAGTTTACTTTCTGTTTCATCAATTAGATGAAAGAATTGCTTGGATCTGATGAAGACGATGATGCAAAATCATCTAAAACAGAAAAAGGTTATGTTCCAAAGCTAATAGGTAAGAGGGGCTCGATTTTAAAGGCTACATAATTCCCGAGGTAATTAGATGAAACTGCTGAACGGTGTATTTCATATTCACAGGGACTGTGAAAGGCAAGTTTGCAGAAATGGAGAAGCAAAGGCAAGAAGAAGAAAGAAAAAGAACAGAGGAAGAAAGAAAGCGCAGAATTGAACAAGATATGATTGAGAAAAGAAAAATTCAAAGAGAATTAGCAAAAAAAGCACAGGAGGTATGTTCATCTGATCACAACAGTCAAGGTATAATGGTAAACAACACAAGAATAAAGGTTTTCTATTGAACACAAAGATTCAATCTTAAGATTTCTGATAGTAGTGATTTACATGGGAGATGCTTAATGGGATGGAAGTGAGGAATAATGTTCAGAGACGCTTCACTTCTTTACAACGTTTTTTAAGCACTAAACTTGAGCTATGGATGAAACCAGGCAGGCATAAACCTAGTAGGAATGTGAATCAGACACAAATTTTGGTGTTACGTGCATACAAGAGTGCATAGAATTTATTAAACTGATTTGAAAATGTTTCTTATTCCTACCAACCGTGACTTCAGACAATTTCTGGTTATACGTTAGTGAAAACAGTTCAGTGATAGATGCACTAAGGCAAGCAAGAAGAAATAGGAAAATGCCTTTGGGAGGTAAAATTGGTAAGATACTAATGCAGCAAAAATTATACATCATGAAGATCCAGATCATGTTATCGTGTTTTATTCCTTTGCCACTTCATGAAGCTTTATTGCATCTATGTATGATCAGACTTAATTTTTTGTTGATGCCAATAAAGCAAAAATTTTTGCAGAATTTTGCACTGGGGCATCATATTTAATTCCTTTTGTAAGTTTTCTTCAGTGCTGCAAATATTGCAGTGAGACTGAACATCTAAAGGATAGACTAGAACTATAAGCAAATTTTTCTTTAACCAAAAGTCAGTAGTACTTAATTTAGGTTTGGTTTTGTTGTAAGGAAAGAAAAACAGTGCTATTGAAGGAGTCAGTTTTCAACAGGGACTTGGAAAGCATTTTCTACTAAGATTTTTAACACTGTTAGAACTGTGCTCTTGGTACGGGAAATGTATCTAGCATGTATTTGCGCTGAAAGGCAGAATACATATGATGGAGAATTTTAGCAAGTATGTTGGTTTTAGACAGTAACATATAAAGACACCGTATGAAGCAAATGAAGCTATAGGCTTTTTGCAGGAGTTGAGGGGAAGACATAGTCGCTTGAATCAGAAATTATCAATGAACTTGCTTTAGCTTTTTTTTCTTTTTACACAATTCTGAATGAAGAATGGACATCTAAAGTACTTGATTCATCACTGAAGTGTTAAAAATGCTTTAGCATATTTTCTGTATGATGTTTTATGTCATGTTCCCTCTTCCTCAACCAGCTAACCTACCTGAAGTATTCCAACAAAGGTTCAATCATTACAGTCTCTGTGAATTTAAGTGCTACATATGTATCACTGATACAAAAAGAATTTCCAGTTCTATGTTTGCAAATCTAAGGCAAAGAGCCAAGTTAATGTAATCATATGAAATTCTCATTTAATAGATTGATGACTTTAACAATACGGGAACTGAATCAGCAGCTGAGGTAATCAGATTTTTTTCAAGAAATGTTCACCTGCATTTTTATTCACTTTGTTTTATTTATTGTAATTTGGGTTGGGAAAACCGTACACAAACACCTAATTAACATTAAACCAGTGAGCTAACAAATTTTTAAAGTATGTGGAACTGTATGTCTGTACTTGAAATCAATTTATTTAAGTTTGAAATGAAGTCAGCCCTGTGAATACTTTGTGGTTTGTTAAAAACATCTAAAATGTAAATACTCTAAGCTGCCAGTATGTTTTGAGGTACACTGGCTATGATACTCTAAGTCCTTTGGCTTTGGAAAGTATCATCTTAAAAGCTCTTTGCCTTAAACTTGAAATTAAAAGGGCATTCTGTCAAAATATAGATGTTTGAACCTTGTCCAAAGGTCCTATTTTCTTTCACTAACACAAGAAAATCAGCTTCCTACTAGAATTTTGGAAAGAAAAAACCCAACCAAAAGTTTTAAGTTATTTGACAGCATCCCTGTTAATCATGGTATTTTGTGGAAAAAAACCCCCTCAAAACAACAAAAAACCCAAACAAACAATGTAGAACGTATTTTGGCAAGTAAGCTCTGAAAATAGCTTTGAAGCAGCAATATCTTGCAGAAAAATGACTCTGCCTGACAAATGACTTATTACCCTCTAGAATTACTAGTTATTCCAACTGCAGTATATCCTTTACAGAGTAAATGTAAGATTTGAAGTAGAGTGTGGTTACAATTGTTACATATTCAAGATTTCACCTGTTTTGCTCCAAACCATGAATGTTTATAAGTCACAGTTCATGAAAATATGTAAAGACATTAAGGAGTTTGCCAGAAGTTACGTTTAAAATATAATTCAGCATCGATGCTCTTCAGTTATTACGAGGAAACCAGTGACTGCCGCAGGCAGATGGGTTTATTCTTCTGGTTAATACTTAATACAGATGAATTTTTTGGAAGCTTTGGTGCACACAGGTGAAATCAGAAATTTCATTAAGAAATGAGTCTACGTGTAAGTCAAGCTTTACAAAAACATAATTATATATCTTTTTGGACAGGAAGGGGATGATTCACTGCTAGTTACAGTAGTGCCTGTAAAACCCACCAAAACACCCGGGAAGATGAAAATAAACTTTGAGAACACAGGAAAGGAGAGAGCAGAACAAAGAGAGAGACAGGATGAAGAAATGAAGCTAAAATACGAGGAACAAAACCGATTCCTTAAGGAAGCCAAGTGCCTTTCATATGTCATGGTAAAGCACTCATCTAAAAATACCTAAATAAGTATCTATTATTTAAGATATAACC